>JAUMHL010000014.1:3533233-3551507 GCA_032362345.1 Sandelia bainsii
CTTCCTGCCAACAGCCATCACCCTGTATAATGACTTCATTACGACAGAGAGCTCTGCTCCAACAATCTAACTGTCTGGTTATGTTCCATCTATTACCAATTACTTCACATCTGATCCTCAGGTCCTGCAATTCAAGTGAATAATAATATTGGGTTTTCTGGAGATTAAGTACAACCTGTCCTTGTTTCTGTTTAGATGTGTTTTGATGTGTATTTTTTTTCTTGTATTTATCTTATTTTTCCTGTGTTAATCTTTATTATCTTGTATTTTTTCTATTTTCTATACTGTTATAGCCAAAAAAACATCTTGGTGTGCATCTGGCGTAAAACGAACACAGCATTTCATAAAAAGAACATGATACCACCAGTCAAATGTGGTGGTGGTAGATCTAATGAGCTACATCAACCACACACCATATTCTAAAATGTAGATGCATCACTGTTGGACAGAACAAGGCAGATCTGTTTTGAAGTTGAGTGGAGTGGAACCTGGCTGCATCAGGTTTGTTAACTTCACTGCTCCATAAAAAGTTCAACTTCAGTTAGTCCACATCTACAACAACGGTGATCTATGTTCTTCATCAAGTCACTGACTTTTTAATATTCTCTTTATCCCATTTTTATCATTTGTAAAGGTCAACAGATGGAAATGACCAATAATGAGGAATTAGCATTTTAAGTCAAAGTCAACATGCCGCTCAGTGGGTTTGATGTTTAACTCAGTCATTTGTCTTATTAAACATGATGAAACCAGACAGATAACACATTATTATCAACACTAAAACATCCATTCAGCGGGACAGAGCCTAACAATAGACCAACCACCACGCTCTTTTCAGCGAGACTCTTATCGTCCTGCTTGTTTGTGTGTGTGTTCTGTTTGTCATATGACCTTTTTCTGTGCACACGCGAGCTCGCCCCAGCTTGTGATGGTCATATGTCGGAGCAGAGGAAGACAACATTAAGCAGAACAAACACCTCATTCAGAAGCGGAACCAATAGAACCTGTTGAGTCATTCACTGGACAGGGACACTGAAGATTTTCTTGTCTTAGCTACAGGGGGCCCTGTTCAACCTTCATTCATTAGTAGTTCAATAACAAGTATCCTTGAAATGTGGCTTCCTGCACGCTAAATATTTCAACAAGTCGCTTACTGCAGAAACAAGTTTTGTCTACACAAAAAACTATTGGTCTAGAGAAATGTGACGTTACAGTCCACGTTAGCGTCGCTCACCACAGCTCCTTTCCCCTCTGTGCACCATCTACATGAGTAAAAAAACACTGTAGATACCCGTTTTGAATCATCAAAACTTATCCGACAGCTGCAGTTTTGAGTTACTTCCATACTAAAATTGTCTAAAGTGCATAAAATACACAACAAACACCCTGACATAAAAGCAGTGTCTGCATGGGGCTTGTTCACGAGGTTGTGGTTCATTCATTTGTAGCAGTCACAGGGTGATTTTCCCTCTAAACCTCTCATAGTTTCTGTATTTACGTACGAGGCTCAAACAAGTGAAATTATCCAAGAATTCACATATTAGAGAAAATGTTTGTGAACATTTGTGCAGCAGAAGTTTATTCCTTTTTCTTTCCTACACCATTAATTAATTTAAATTGTTATGACTAATGGAGACTTTTCACCAGGACTGAGTGGACTGCATTCACTCTATTAATGAATTATTTTTTATGCTTAATGTGATGCATTTTCTTTGGAAACAGGATGTGGAGGCCTTGACAATACAATGAAGGATGAAAGTAAACATGTACATCATGAGCTATTGAGGGTATGTTTGAGTTTTTGTTAAGACAGAAAGAAGGGGGCGGGGCTGTCAAAATGTGTGATGGCTTTAAGTGGTTAGGGTTAGAATAAGGTCACCACTAGAGAGACAAGAATAAATGAAGCTGAGATTATCATTAATGTGGAAAATCTGTCATGTTGACAGTAAGGATTTCTGTGTCTGTCACACACAAAAACTTCTGAAAATGTTCTGCTGCCAGGGAGTGAAAACTGTACACATGAACCAGGCACTGTAACACTGCATGCTTATGTGGAAATATTTTCGATAGTCAGCAACTGCCAAGGAATTACTCTCATATGCAACTAATTTGCAATACTTGCATTCACTGACAACATCTTGTCCCAGAGCAAAAAAAAAAGCAAGTGCCACATTTATTATACTTCTGCGCTTCGGGTTGCGTTTAACTGTTTCGATACACAACACACACGACAATTTGTCACTAAACCTACTCGACTTGGCCAAACATGAACATACAGTCTAAACATTAATCATGCTTTATTTGTCAGAAGCAAATACTGTAGAGAAAACTGAAAAAATGCAGCTATGGCGGGATAACCCACGCTGTATCAAAAACTCTGTACCTGTTGCTAATGAAAAAGAGTTTATTCATCCTAATATTTCTACTGTAAGACTGATTACAGCTTTAGTTATTACAGAGCTTTACCACATTCAGCAGTTACTTAAAAAGTAAAAGTAACATATTGTTTGCAAAAGCCAGACTAGACTAGGAGTCTGAATAATGGGTCAATATAGAGGCATCGTCTTCTTACTGTATGCACATAGTATGAAGTTAAGTTCATAATATATTAAAATAAAGTCCTTCCCTGTCTGTCCACATTAAGTGACACTAAGATGTGATATAAGTGACAGCAGTATATGTTGAGCCTTGATGCTGTAGTAAACTGACAGAGTTAAGACAGTAAGAATTATTTTTCAACCAGTCCAGCATCACAATGGCTGAAAATACTAAAGAAATCAAGTAAAAAGTTCAGCTAATATAAACTGTGTGAAGCGAAGAATAACTCAATCACCTGGGCCCTGTGTAGGCTACAAAACATACAGTAAAGTGTACTGCTTTGCTGTTATAAAGTACTACAGACGTCAGGACAAAACATCGAAATCTGCTTCGTTACACTCCACATGTGGGACAGGATGTGATAATGTGAACAGGCAACAGGTGAGCCTTAATAACTCTATAAGCCTGTGAGTATTTTGAGGTTTCCCCCTTTGTAAATCTGTTACTGCAGTATATTGATAGTTTTTTTTTTATATTTCAGTGTAGGTACTCCATTAAAGGTGCATGCACTTACAACAAATTGTTTGGCCACTTAGGGGCAGAGGAAACACACTGCAAACAACACTGACACATCTGATATTTACACATGTAGCAGACACAATCTTGGAGTTACATGCTGGCGCGCACGCACACACACACACACACACCCACCCTGTTTAACCATTAATCTCCCCCATTACACTGACACACACACACACTCCCCCCTCTTGCTGCCCAGCTTTATGACATGCAATATGAAAGTCAATCACACGTATGATCTGGATTAGCGTCTGAATCACTGACCCAACCTCAACAGTAGCCAACGATTAAACGTCAAAACAGTTTTTCTATGATTTAGAAAAGTGAAGGAGGAGATCAGCACATACACACTTTGACCCCATAGTTTTCATTCAAACACACAAAAATCACACAAAACCTGACTTCACACAAATAAATGTCTCTCAGCGTTTCCATTCATGCAGGACATCAAGGCGAAACAGAAGTTAGCTTGCAGGATAAGTTAAAAATAGAGTTGGGAGGGAGTGACCTGCATCTGTGTGTTCTCAAATACTTTAAGTCAACATGTACTACAGGAGTAGGTGTACTGATATACAAATGAGTAGTATAGTATTTGTCTATAGTAGTATACAACAGTAGAAGTTGTTAACTCAATAATTAACCTTGTTTGTTTTGACCATGTAGCTTTTCCTTTAACACTTGAGCAAATTCAACTCATGACAGATGTAAAGTTTCTACCACCATCAAAATAAAATATAAGCACACTAGTGGAGACAGACAGCAGCAGCATAGCAAATAGCAGGAAATGCTTGTGTTTTACCAAGAAAACTAACTTTAGTTAAGTACATCAACACATTGAAGGTCACTGATGTTTGATCTCACTGAAGCAATATTAATAACAGCAGCTTCATTCACCAGAGTAGATCAATTAAATGAGATGACCTATCTAAACACAGCTTAGTGAAGTGTATCTGTGAGTCTGTTATCAGTGAGCAGTGAATGAACAGCACTGAATGTAAAGTGCTAACTAGTACAATTTTAGCTGTGGAGTGAGTGAAGCAGCTAGTGCAGCGTGTTCAGTTGAGTAGTTTGTACTCACTCTGCTACTCTCTTTGAAAAGTTTAAAGCTCATCCACTTTGACATGTCGACCTCTCTTCTGTCTCCCTTCTCCTTCTGTCGCTCTCTCCAACTTTGTCAACTCCCTCATTTGTGTCTCTGCCACACACACACACACAAACACGCCCTCACACTCTCCCTCCCTTTCTATCTCTCCGTCTCTCTCTCACTCACTCTGAATCAACAGCCATGGCTTTGTGTTGGATGGGAATGGCACTCTGCTTGGTGTGTGTGTGGGGGTCAGTGTGTTCACATTTCTCCCACTTGCTGGAAGCTACTGGGGCACTGAAATGCTTCCAACTGCTGTGACTTCTTGTGTATGAGTGTAACGCAAAAGTCATATAACCAGCATATGGCTACTGTACGACTTCAGTCTGCACCCAACACTGAGTGCGTTTGATTCATGGGAACACACGTTGGTGTAACTGCGCTGCAGCTGTATGCTTCAGTTTAGCTGTATGAGGGTTAAACGAATATGTAAATAAATAAACACATCACATGCACGTGTACTTTTATTGGTACATACTGCCACCTTTTGCTTAATAGATCAACCACAGAGATGCAACGTTCCTTGTATCAAGCTGCACAACTACTTTTAGACACTCTTACGATAGCAATGCAAAAATGCTGAATACATCGCGTATACAGTATCATGGAAATTAAATTAACTTCCACTTTGTTATATTAAAAACTTACATTTGTTCATTATGCAACATTTTTTGCTGTAATTCTAAATGGTGATTTGGCTATAACTAATTTTTTTTAAAGGGTTAGTTCACTTAAATCACTATAAAAATATCTGTCATGTACATGTAAAGCTACTGAGATGAGTCTGAATGTCAGCCTCTTAGACTTGTGCTGCCCCCTTTCACCCCTCCCACCACTGGAAAGTGTGTCCAAATTCCCAGGTACAACCATGTGATGCCAAACACAATTAAAAGTCTACATCCCTGCTCGCTTTTCTGATGTACTATACACTGCAGTACTTTGAGACAATTGCTAACGTTCGCCCGCTAACATGCTCACGGTGACGATGCTAACCTGCGGAGACGTGAATGTGTGTACCGAATTACATGTTCTATTCTAATAGTTGTACAAATATTTAACTTTGCCCCACCAATGTTTGTGGTGGCGCATAGTCGGGAGATCTGCAAAGTCATTAGCACTGATCCTCTGAGGACCATGGATTTCTGTACCAAATTTTAATACAATATAAAGTTGTTGAGATAGTTGATGTGGACAGACCGACCCACAGATCAACATTTATAATCAGCAAAGTATCTAAATATGTTTTCATCATTTGTGGAAACTGACATTCATTCGTCTGACTAAGCCTAAGAGACTCGAGCCTGCCTTAATAGTTCTCTTTTCATTCTTATAAAGCACAGGAGGATGTTCAGCTGCTGGGGAGTCTCTTCCCAACAGGACCATCAGGAGTTTTAGAAAGATTTATTGAGCATGGCTCATAGAGAAAAACACAATTTTACTCCAACCGAAGGCGGAAACTAAAAATGGGGTCTGTCCCCTGACCGCCAGGGTTGCGGTGGAGCCATCAGGGCTGCCAGGTTGTCAGCCACCGGAATGATGCTTTAAATAACGTAAAGACCACAGACTGAACCACAGCTGACTCACTGCAGCGAAAAACATCACAGAAAAGACATATTCCACACGGCGTCACAGATCTGACACATCTAAGATGTGAGAGAAGTGGCGCGAACCTCAGTCTGTCAACAGAACATCACAGAGCATCATGTACGCTGGCACAGAGCAGTTCTTCACTATTTAGACAATGGTACAACGAGCCTAAGCAACAAAATCTGTGGTTTGCCAGTCACCAAAGTGACTTTTCTAGAACTGTCCTCAGTTACTACTTGACCAAGGTTAGGGAAAGGTTGCATTCATTCATGGATAAAAGAAAATAACAACATGGACTTGTAGGAAAAAACTTGCAAACACACACACGCAGGGTACACCCCAAACATTCACTCCAACCTTTTGCAGGAGTATAATGATTCTGTCTCTTCTAATTAAAGAGGGCAGTGGTCACAACCACAAGAGGTTGCATGATAAAGAAAACAAAGGTCATTTTACCACTGTTTTTTTAACCTACTGGTGTTTTCATTTACTGTACATGTATCAGTTTAGATTTTAGTTTAGTTTTAGCTAAACGAAGCTTTGACTTTAGATACTATTTGAGTATGTTTACACCTGTGTTGTGTGAACAGTTAAGGAGTTAATTGGACTTCTCAGTCACAGTTGAGGTGGTTCAGGCAGCTTATCAAGATGGAGGTTTTCTGGATACATCCAACTGGGAAGAGACATACGTCTCACCTGGCCTGGCCCTAAAGCATTTATGTTTTACTTCTTTATAAAGTTAAAAAGGAAAGCTTGAGAGAGCACATGTTTAGGAAGAATGAATCTGCTGGAACTACTGATAAACGTTAACCTTTTCTCAAACAACAAAAGCAATGATTTGAACAGACACATCAGTACACATGCTGCCTGTGCGAGAGGGAGGAACGCAAAAAGAAACAGAACATTTAGAGCAGACACAGAAGTAAAGCAAGAGGCAAACAGAAAAAAACCCCTCAAAAGTCATATAAAACTTCTCTAAAAACCACCAGAAACAGTAGCTTCCCACCCTGTCTGCACACACACATCCTCTAGACACAGACAGCCAGTGGAACATCTGACTCTGTCAGTAGGAGACTGTTGTTATAGTATATGGAGACAGAGAGCGAGGGGTGGAAGACATAGAAAACACGTGACAGAGAGAGATGTGTGAACATTTACAAAGTGAAAGAAGGATGGGCTGTAAAAGCGGCACCTAATCATGGGCATAAGGGTAATTCAGGAACTGACTGGAGGAGGTGGAAAAACAGAAAATAGAGCAGAGATATATAAATAGAGAAGAAAAAAAGAGAAGAGGCGCAGATGAGAAAGCAGGTTGACGCAGTACAGAAGGTTCAGATGAGGAGGAAAAGAAGAAAGCAAAATGAACCAGGATATGTTTTAATAGTTTCTGACATTTTAAATTTAGGATTAAATAAATAAAAAACATGTTGCTGGTAAGATGCTCAGCAATTCCCTAAAGCTTGAAAGAGTAAGTAGCTTGGTAAGAGTTAATCAAGTCTCCCAGGTGACAGTAACTGACTCACTGAATATTTCCAGAGATACTATGGTTACTGAGCAGCAACCATAAGACGTGTGGATGCGATGAATCACCTGTTGAGTCTGACAATCTCTTTTTTCTAATAAATACACTTACTAGATGACTTCATAGACCGGAGCTTCACTCTTTTCATATATTAACGTTGACATACGACTGGTCTAAGGTTTAATTTTCACAACATTTCAAGTCTAGTCTTCAGTCTTGATACTGTGTCTTGTTTTGATTCAGTAAAGTGTTTTGCTCAGGACTGGAGCGAAAAACCTCCACAGAGATACTAAACCCACAGTGCACATTGAGACTGGCTGCAGGGCTGAGCAAACATGCTCAAATCACTGATTCAATAAACACCACATCTTAACTTGTATTTTCTCCAAAATACACAAAGGATTGGCATACTGTATGATAATACATGACTCGAGGGCTGGTGGAGAACAAGAGGGACCACCATCAACCTCCTCACATGGGACAACAAGTAAGAAAAATATAATCGTCTACATTGCTACCACAACTTAAACTTAGAAACTGGGCGAACTAAATTAGCATCCCACACAAAGAGGGTTAAAAAGAGTGTGGCAAATTATCAGAAAAGGCATCGCTTCATGTGCTCTCTTAAAAAGAGTTGTGATGCATTTGACAAATCACAGCACTGTCTTGTTTGTTGCCAAGTTCCCCTTCTGTTGTCGTAGTACAAATGAGCTCTCTAACTCATTACAAAGACTAATTAAAAACAGAAAAAGAAACCAGACATACACAGTGCAGCTCCTAGTTAAAAGCGTGCTCTGCTGTTTCAGCATATGAAACATGAAACTTGTCAAAAGAAAATGTGTTTTTTCTCCTGTGATGTTTTCATAAAAAAAACAGCAGAGGAGAGGACTCAAAAATAGCGAGCTGGAGTTTTCTAAATCCTAAGAACAATAAACTGGACGAGAGCAACAACACCCACTGTCAGAAGAGGCTGGAAAAATTCATTATGATGTTCTCATTGAACAGGAAGGAGTGGGGAGAAAAACGCAGACATGCGGTATAAAATGCACACACATGCAGAGTTAGAGAGCAGAAGACGTGTTTTGCTTTTTGTATATGTGCACATGTACTATACACACATATTGAATATATTATGTACAAAGATGACAAGACAGAAAGAAGCTCAAGTGATATAATGTGAGACGATGGTCTAATAAAAAACAGACGAACAAACCAGTTGAGACACACACACACACACGATGCACTGCTAAGGCCATTCTGCATGAGTGGGGAAGAGTCTGCAAATGTGCGTGTGTGTGCGTGTGTGTGTGTGTGTGTGTGTGTGTGTGTGTGTGTGGGGTGCTGACATTTAGAGGCAGGGTAAGTGTGTAGGCGTGGGGCTGCGCAGCAAAAAGGCCACACTGTGTAACCCTACAGTGGGAGGCCATGACTGACATCTGTGTGGGGTTGTGTGTGGGTGGATGTGTGTGCGTGTGTGTGCGCGTGTGTGTGCAGCAGTGAGAAGGGAGGTACTATATTAACACTGGAAAACAACCAGCCCAAATAAAAACAACTAATTACTCACAACTAATCATTGTGGAATCAGAACAACCATAAATAACTGCTGCACAAAAATCGCATTCAAAATCTGTACATTTCATGCAAAACGTAACTGAAAAGTTTGAAGCAAATATTTAGGAGTGACTCTGTAAAGACACAATCAGCCAGTCTAATTACATTTTACCAGACTGCCTGTTGCTTCTTTTACTTCTTCCAAAACTTGAAATCAGTGCCAATAAAAAAAAGCACTTAACACAGAAGAGAGGCATGACAGGAAAAGGTTGTGGTACCCTGCTTTTAAACAGCTAAAAAAGCTTTTATAAGTGGGGACAAGGCATGACAATCAGACGATGATAAGTAAGTTGCTGGTCTACATAAAACTCTTTTAATTGCTACACTTGAATACAGTTTGTTAAAATAAAAAATAAAAAGATAGGCTTACGTGGATATGAGAGACTGGTTGATAGGAGGCATCAGCACAGCTGCCTGCACACAACCTGAAGAGATTTTTCATCGCTGACTGCTTCTCTGTTCATTCGATGACATTGCTGCTCATACACACACACGAACTACACACGTAACCCTACATGTAAACATGCCTGCATGTCACAGAACTGGTTTTCTGTGTAGTTTAAGAAAACACACATGGACCTGCAAATGTGCACGGACAGAGTAGATCTGACACTGGCACATGCACAGCCCCTGCTCATGCCCCTTGTAGGTGCATGGGAAACCCTGTGGCACTGAGTCAGCTGTGGGTCATCAGCTCATCAGGGACCACGGAGTGAGTCTCAACCAGCTGCTAACCCTCTTCCAACATTCAGTGAACTAACAGCACGTTGTAGGATGCACAAACAGCAGGTAGTTGCTGTGTTTTGTTTTTGGAAGTAGAAAAAGGAGCAACAGGCAACCCAATAAAATGTCACTGAATTGAGCAGTTTGATGTATTTTGATTTACATAATGACTCCTGTTTATGTGCACATCTTACCTTGTCGCTGTCTACAGTGTTCTGGGATGTCCTGGAAGCGATGGAGATAGTATCTGGTTGGCTGCTGCCATCTCCCTGACTGTCTCCATCTTCAGCTCCCTCTCTGTACACACACACACATAACTGGAATGAACATCTGACTTTAAATCGCTGTCAAGTGTGCGATGTGTTTTTATACCCACTGTGACGATGCTGGGACAATATTACCACCTGAAAAACGTGTCAATCTGCTGTGATGACACTTCTTCACAGTGAGAAAGTTCCTACCCAGACTGCCACTGTGTACAGCGATGACATTTTTAGTTGTGGCAACAGTAGAGGTGAGAATAGGTCAAGAGCTAACTCTCCCTCTTGCATAACAAGTTTGTGCACAGAAAATCTTCACTTACAAGTCACTAAGGATTAAACATTTTTTAGATTAACATACATTTTCTTGATTCTAGATCCAATTTTCTTCTGTACATTATATTTGTGTGCGTCCCTGTTTACCTCTTAGCATTATTCCTGGGTTTGGTCAGTGCTGGTGCTTTAGGCAGATGAACAGGCTCCTTGAGTGCCCCCTTCAGATGAGTCAGCCTCTCCTGGATCACCTCCCTAATGTTCTTAATCCACTCCTGTTTAGCCTCCATACTGGACGCCTGGAGGAGGAACGAGTATAATTATTATTAATGTGACACCTGGCAGTGAACCAGCACATACACAGAGGACGGAGACTTTAAAAAAATGAAATAAAAAATCCTCTAACCTTTAGCACCGTTTTGTTATCAGAAGAGGGGGTTCTTCCTGCCCACAGAGCAAATTTACATGGGTCACCCTCAATGTGCTCGGTCACCCCCAGCTCTGATGTCTGCAGCACAGAGAAAGTATTTGTCAGTTTTATTAAAACACTCCACAGCTACTCTTACATACAAACAAACACACAAGTCAAAAAAGATGAAGGCACTGATACACAACTGCTGTTTGTGTGTGATCACAAAACAGTTAAAACTATGCACAGAAGCAAACACACACTCACCAGTAGTCTGTTCTTGTACTGGTACTTGGTTCTGCCAGCAGAGTCTTTGATCTCCTTGCTGAAGACTAGGGAGAACTCAAACAGGAAGAGGTGTCGGTCTCTGCCCTTCCTGATCAGTGAGCGTGGATCCCAAACCTGGAAACTGTCCTGCAGGATCAGCTCGCCCTGCACCTCCAGGTTTTCCTCAAACCCTGAGACAGAGGAAGGCAAAGTTTGAGCAGTCATAGTGTTGAAAGATGAACACACTGTCAGTCATTAGGTGAAATAGGTAAGAAAACAAACTTATGTTAGGTTAGCTTTATTGACAATTATGTGATTTGTGATGGTTAAAGATTAAATCAATACAAATACAACTGACAAACAAAAATGCAACAAGCTGACAAACAATGTTATTAAAACCCATATAATTCACATAATTATTTGTTTTAGTACAGCAGGTTTCGTACCTTCCAACATGGCGAGATGCATGGCATCATTAGCTCTCTTAGGGACACTGAGCATCACTTCCAAACCATCCTTAATCTCCCCTTTGCCTTCCTCACAACAAGACAGTAACTCCTGCAGAAGCAGAGGATAGGGTATTAAATGTGAAGAGAGTGCACAACAAAAGCACAGAAACAAAAGTGGGTGTGTGTTTATATACCTTAAGCAGTAGTTGGTACTTTGTGATCCTCTGGACCGGCTTGATAAGGTAGGAGGAGATGGAGTTAGCTAATCCACGTCTCTGCTGAATGTCCTGTTCACACACAGGGAGTCAAAATTACAGTACTAGTAGTAGTAGTAGTAGTAATTAAAGTACACAAATATAATGAAATAAATGAAACTGTCAATGATAAATGTTCAGTTTTGGCTTTCTCCGGCTGGGTGGAAACCTAACTGGAAACCTTTTCAATAATCAGGCATCGCCGCCTGCTGGCAAAACAGGTGAACTACACAATCAACTCCGGCTCCAGCTGCAGGGTAATCTACACTTCTACTACAAGTCAGCAGCTATCCCAGCAAAGTCCCTGCACTGAGCTCTTGTTGGTTTATGGTTGTGTTTTTTACCTGATCGTAATATACTGCACAGTACTACTTCTTCACTTCCTCAAGGGTATCTGTTTAGTTACATGTAAACATGTAACACTACATAATATAATGAAATAAAACTGAAATAGTTGAAATTAACTGTTTTATTCATTATTATGATGGGATAAAAATTTTTTTTGTTGTTTTATCTGATTCTGAACAGAGTACTGAAGAGTTTACTCACATCAAAGAAGCTCCCGGCATGCTCCAGTATTAGCTGACTGGAGTCTGGTTTGTTCTTACAGTAATCAACATATATGTGGAACTTATCCGCCTGGAAAACAGAGGAGCAGAGTCAAAATTATGTTTTTATAGTGAGGACCATTTAGTGGTTACATTTCACTGTATTCGACCCCCAGAAAGATTTTAGAGACAGCACGGTTGAACTCTCACCCAGGTGACGAAGCAGTGACCGACATCCTCTGGTAGCTGCTCATAGTTCACCAGCTCCTTCAAAAAAATACTGGAAACACACAAACAGCAAATGCTCACAATGTGCGCTTTCCTCAAAATTTAGCAGGGAGACAGAAGGTGTCTAAAAACGTTTAGTCTATAATGGTACTTGTTTTAAGTTCCTTTAAGATCAAAATAGAGTCAGTGAGTACAAGGAAATGCTCCCAGAGGAACAACAACACAGATTTCCAGAGGTGCAACAAGGAGATCAGCGGCAAAGGAGCTTCTCAGTCAAACTTCTGGAGTTCATGAACTGTCTATGAAGGCAAACTTCAAAGCTCTTCTTCAGCTCCTCTGTCGGTACAACTTTAGATAAAAACCTAAGATTGTCCCTCAGGGGGGTTTTGAAGCAGTGAGAGTTTATGTGACAACTCTGTTAAGAGCATTTCCACTGAAGAAAAGTTGACTTATTACTGACAAATGTGCGAGGTGCCACATACACGCTGTTACAGCCTAAAACAAAGCACATTTTCCACGGTTTGAACAAAGATCACACAGCACAGACACTGGACTTAGTCCGAAACAGTCTCTCACTTGTTGTGGAAGTCATAGATCTCCTGCATGTTGCCAAAGATGATGTGCTCCTTGTTGGCGATGCCTGGAGGAATTTCCTCCACGCCGTTGGTCATCTCCCACAAGTAGTTCTGACAGACAGGCAGAGAAACAGACAAGTAAGGCAGACGGGTAGACGTCAAAACTAAGCCGGACAAGCAGAAGGCTTTTTTCTTACCTCTAGACACTCGTGGAGATCTCTAACGTAGGTTTTCTCTGTCTGCAGTAGCTCTGCCATGATGAACCTGAGACAAGAAAAAAGTCCAAACGTCAACAGAAGCACCGTAAAGAAAGATCAGAGAGTAAATTATGTTCCGTGACTGCATCAGCCTACTAGCTTTCATCTAAGACTTCTCTTCCTAACAAACTATTCATGACAAGACAAAAGTCTTTCACAAGGCTGCAGAGGAGATTTAGAGGAGCAGTATCTTCGTCTCACACTTCTCAGTCATCCAGGTCATGGTTATCTAAAAAAACTGCTGTTCAGTGGCAACTGGACTTGCTTTGGGTTCTTGAAGACGTTTCACCTTCCATCCAGAAGGTTCCATCGGCAGTTTTTTGTGCTCATCAGTTCAGAACTGACGAAGGCTTCTGGATGGAAGATAAATCATCTTCAAGAACTTAAAGCAAGCCAATTTTTTTGGGATGATATCTTTAAGGTATTGTGACGCTCTTTGACTCATTTTTACAAATTCTGTTTACATAAAATGTGGATTATTCTTGACCACCTACTCAGATTGGGTTCATGTGCATGTCCCAAGTTCAGCCCCATCCAGTCACAATACTGTCAAATTAACAATGCTAATTCTCTTAACCCACATCTTTACCTCGAGTAATGGCTCCTACTGGACACTTATAATACAACATAAGACAGTTTACAGTAAACAGTAATGTATGAAGTGAAGCCTGGTACTGAATGTGAAAGGGAGGAACCTGATGGACAACTGAGACAGAGATGTTTTAGTATAATAGTTTCCTAACAAAGTATAGCTAACTTAACATCAATTTAAATCATATTTCTTTGTAGTTACTACTTAAAGCACACCCTTCTACTGCGCTTGGGCTGCATGCTGCAATAGAAACTCTTACTACACAAGTTATGTGCAGTCATGTTCTAAAGTTAGTACTCCCTCTTTTAATTCTGTGTTTTAGAAGAATTAAAGAGAGGGCACTAACTTTGGAACAGGGCTGTACACACTAAGCATAGTGCTGGCAGGAATGAGCTCATCCTGGTGGATTTCATTTCATGTTTCATTGTGACACAACACAGTTCAGATTCAAAACGTCTCGCTGTTGAAGCAGCAATTTTGAGATTTAAAACACCTCAGAGATTGTAATTGGTTTTGTACATGATGCATCTGCAGGTCTGAAAAAAAAGGTGATGATATTTCTTATTCATATTTAGAAGCAGCAATATGTACAGACTCTCCAGCTCCACCTCCCTCCACCACTCACTCCTTCTTCCTGGCAGATTTCCTCTTTTCTTCATTGACCTCATGGTTCGGGTCGCGCAGTTTGACCTCGGGGTCGTCCGTCAGGCTGGCAGGCATAATGTCCAACTCCAAGTCTTTGTTGTCCTGCACAGACAAAAATAAATATGTTTTTATCAATAATCTGGAGGAAAAATGATTAAACATGAGCTGTATTATATCTGTAACCATGTTCCTAAATACTCATTCAGAATGTGTGAGATACTGAGCCTGTGAGATTGACAGTTTGTTTTCACCTCAGAGCTGACCCCCAGGCTCTTTTCCAGGCTCTCCTGGTATTTGCCCATGCGCTGGGAGAAGTCTCGGTATCGGCGATCGACTGTGCTCACCCAGCGCTTCAGTTCCGACACGTGGGCATGACCTTTCTCCACCAGGTTGTCTGCCAACTGGATCAGCAGCTTCACCTTCTCCTTGGTTTGCTGTGGGAGTTTCACACACACAGATTACATGGATGATATACTGATTGTCTGGAGGCGTCCTGATGTTCTCGGCTTCTACGTGACACTTTGGCATTATTTTTTTCTGTGTATAGTTCAGAAGAGAGTGTCCAGTATTCAATGTTCAACTATCTGCCACACTACCATTATTATTACCAACTGTCAGCTTCCACTCCTGTCCATACACAAACACAGGTTTAACTGCTGTAATAATAGGATTAACTTTGGTTGTTGTTTCCTATTTGAAAAAAGAAAAAAGAACTTGTTCATCATGTTCATCTCTAGAGTGATGAGTTTCCTAGTTCCGCTGATTTGACACCTGGGGTGCAGAGCAGAGTGTTTGAGGCTGAATAAAACTGTCAGAAGCTGAGATTTACACACGCACACACACAAAGTGTACCTTGGCAGAGAGTCTGAAGTGGTGGTACTCATTGAGGAGCTCCTGTGTTTCCTCACTGCTGTCGCCAGGTGATGTGTGTGTGGCCAGGTAAACCTCACCTGTCTCCTGGATCCAATCAAGTGCCTGCACACACGCACACACACACACACACACACAGAGCACATAATGCTGATTCTCAATCCATTTGCCTTTAAAAACTCACTCTCGATAAAATAAAACAGATGGCCCTTTAGTGCTGCACTGTTCCCCAAAGCTAAAATCCAGCCAGTATTTGTTTCACTGAAGCACACACACACACACACACACACACACACACACACAGACACACACACTGACCTGTTTAGCGCTGCGTTCAAACACCACATACTGCTGACACTGATCCAGCCTTCGTTTCTTCAACGTCCAGAAGTGAAGGACTCTGTTCTCTCTCTGCAGCAGCTCGTTCAGAATGGCTGCACGCATAAAACGCACAGTATTACAATAAACACACACTTTCCCAAACTCTGATTGCAAAATGAGCTTGCGCAGCTCGCCAGCTGGATTTTCAAACTAAACTTTAAATTTAAGTTAAGCACACTATAAAAAATCATAAAATCATTAAACACAAGTTCAAAACTTAAAGAAATAAGTAACATATAAATACATTTCATACAAATGGAAACAATATGTTGTTCGTGTCTGTCATCATTAGACATACTGAGTCAGTTTATAAGAATTAAGTTAGTGTAATTTGTGTGACAATGTTCCTGCCGCTCCACCAGTGACAATGCAGCATCACAGTACAGTAGTACCACCAGCACTGACCTTTAACCTGTTGTTCAGGCCCTCTGGTGTGACTGGCAGCTCCAGGCATGCTCACATTGTTCCTGTGAATGTACTTCAGAAATACCTCAGCGTTCCTCCGAGCCAGAGTGCATGCCTGAACAACAGCAATATGGTGATTGAAACAGATGTTGATTATTGACTTCCTATAACATTTTTATTAGCAATCAGTCATTGTAGCCATCTTCATTTACAAATTCATTAAAGCTACTGAAACTCAAAAGTGTCAGAAGAGACGAAGATTAATTTGACTTTTGGATTGTGTTTAGATCTCTAGAGCAGAAACATCTAGAAGACGGATGCTGTGGTTGTTATTTACCATTTCATCTTGTGGCATCTTATCTCATCTAAACTTGTGCATATACCTTAATTAAGCTGAACATCTGGAAACGTAATCTAAATTTAATCTAAAAAGTGTAGAGTAGAAATGATTTCAAATTACATTTTCCACACTGTTCTATTACTTATTCTGCCTCATTCTGCTCTGTTGTGCTCCGGCTTATTCTGCTCAGGCATTTTCTATTTCTACTGAATTTGCTGTGTCAGTGTGTTTCTTCTTTGCATGTAAAGTACATCTGTGTAGCAGCACAGCAGCCTGTTTCCTGAAGTGATGAATCACCTTGAGGAAAGCTTCTTTCTGCTCCAAGTGTTTACTGATCAGAGGAACAAGGTGGTCGCTGTCGGCCGAAGTTCCCAGTTTATCGTGACTGCCACACCAGTCCTCATCGCGACGATACTCCTGCTCCAGGCTCTCTAACACACTGCACACCTGGACAGACACAAAGAGTTGGTGACAACCTAACAAAACACTCCTTTCTCCGACCCTAGAAATCAAACTCTAAAATGCGTAAGGCGTACCTGTTCAGACGTCTTGTAAAATGCCACAGAAGCATTGACGAGTTTCAGGCGATCCTCCATCTTCAGCATCAACTGCTGCCAATGAACGGCCACTTTCTCAGCACAGCTTCGAATTGCCTCCGGATCATAATGACCTGCCTGTAGCATCATCTGGAACAAAGGAGAAGAGAGCAGTCATTATTAACTGCAGCTCCTAGATACAGTAATGTGGAAATATGGTGTGAAAAGCTGCATGGTGAAGTGAGTCTTGTTTGAATTAAGTCATACAAATGTTCTACCATTTACTATAGCAAATAATAAAGTAACAGCATAGATTTACCTCAGCTTTCTGCTGGACCTGTAGAGCACTTTGATGAGTCTTCTGGAGAGAGTTAGCATGGAAGAGAGACTGGAGGAGGAGGAGAAGAGAAATAATTATAAGCAACTAAAATCACTGATTTATCAGTTCAATAAAGCACTTTGGAGCTTTTATAAGTTTTTAAGCAAGAACATGAGGGTGAACATTCATAGTCCAGCCATTTGTTTCACATCAATTCTCTGGTCTAAAATACAATAAAATTGTATTATACTTTTTAAGTCAATGCAGTAGACAGCCACTGTGATTAATCTGTAGTGTTGTTAACCTGTGCAACAACTGACTGAAACTGTCAGAAGATATAATGTGGTTTTATTCAGGTATTTATTTTATCTATGTGTCGTCATTTCACTGTTAGTATCAGAGCATACAATGCCTTCATTGTGCTGTGTGTGTGTGTGTGTGTTTAAGATATTAGCTGAGGCAGTATTACATCAGTCTGATGGAGGATGCATGACTTACATCATGTTAAGACACACACACACACACACACACACACACACCAGTTACAGTTCTACATGAGGAAAACCACACATGCTGGGTCTGGGCCAAAAGAAAGTGTTTGTGCATGTGTGTGTGTGTGTGTGTGTGTATAGAGTACAACGCTGACCAAGACGTTTTTCCAATTGCACACACACTTCTGCAGTCAGCTACTTAGAGCAAGTGTGTGTGTGTGTGTGTGTGTGTGTGTGTGTATTAGCATCTGTTACTCTTCAAAATGCAGAATGAAATAATTATTGGGACAAACCTGGTTCACTCACAGATGATAAAGGTGTGTGTGTGTGTGTGTGTGTGTGTTTAGTAATTGTGTTGACAAATTTTAGCTTGATACCAACATTGTGAGGACATTTAGAAGAGACGGCATCCATCCCACTTTGGATGGTGCAGCTCTTATATCTAGAAATATGGCCGAGTTTATTAGACCT
>JAUMHL010000014.1:3551607-3562313 GCA_032362345.1 Sandelia bainsii
GTAAAGTGCCTTGAGATGATTTTTGTTATGATTTGGCGCTATACAAATAAAGATGAATTGAATTGAATTGAATTGTGGTCAGTCCTCACAACTATAAAGAGCCGTTTGAGGGTAAGGGGCTAGGAAATGCATTATGTCAGTAAGTGTCCTCACAGCTATTGAAAGACAAACATATGTGAGTGTGCATGAACCCATCTGCTACTATTCAAACCAATGCAGACTGAAATAATTATTACTAAGATACAGTAAGTCTGGTTTGAGCACCAATAATTAGGTTGTGTGTGAGTGAGCTTGTACCTCTATAGCCATCTGGAACTGTTCATGTTCCCTCTGCAGCTGCTCAGCCTCAGACAGAGAGCTGGCATTTACCATGCTAGCATTCAGCATGGACTCACCGTTACGAATCCAACCCAGCACCTAGACAGAGAGAGATATAGAGATGACAATGACAAAAATAACAAAAGAACGGACGCACATTTAAAAATGTATTGACATCTATTGTATGCGTGTGTGGCATGGAAGAAAATAATAAGCTAATAACATTAAGTAAAGATTGAAGTAAGCTTTGAGGGCAGTATTTACTTTACTTTATATATAATACTATGTCCAGAGATGTACAGCAGATGTTAAAGTGATGTGCTGTGTATGGCAGCATGCACTTATGCACAGTGTAGTGTATCTTAGTGCTGCGGAAAGTGTCTTCAACCTTGCCTAAAATTCAATTTATCAAACAAACAGACATCCTTGTGTGGCCCAGCTGCCTCCTGATACGTTTGCTGACAGTGCGGCTCATCTATCTGCCGTTTCATGATAAATAAATAAATAAATAATCCGACTGCAGCGTTAAGTTTAAGTTTTGTTAAGTTTAACGCTGGATAATAGATTAATGTGCCGTTGCGTCACACTGTGCTGCAAGTGAGGGGGAGGGGGCCGCCATACTGTGAGGGCCGCGATCTGTTTACCTGTGGCTGCTACAGTGGTTATCATGGGTTATCTGTGTAGTTTTTGTTCTGTCTGACTAAAATGTTGCTTAAATTGTTCAAAGCTGATGTAGAAGAGAAGGGATGAGGGTGGCAATAGAAAAAGAAAAGGGACCCCACCAGAAGAAAATAAATCATAACACAAAGCATTGGTATTTGGACAAACTATTAACATAGATTCATGTGTGACTGTGTGACTGTGACTATGTACTACACTGAACATATTCTTCCCACTTGTGATATACACTGTATATGCAATTATTGAAAGTACTTTGTGTACTGTACTTCACTGAACTGCAGTTGTAAGTAAGTGTTTAAATGCCTGTCTGAAGTAGATCTATGTCCAGTTGAGCTCTATATGATAGATTGGAGTAAGACAGGAGTGAGGGTGTAGCGATATACTGTAGGTGTGTGTTTGTGTGTATGTTATTAGCACATTGGCCTAAACCTCATCAATGATTCAGCTGTATCCATCTGCAGCAGCAGTGAGCTTCTGTTCTCAACACACAGCATGTTCACACTCACATCTGCAGTAGCCTCTTCACAACAAAAACACTAAAACAACATTTGCTCTATTGAGGAGAAAAATCTGGACGTTGTTCTTGTCACTTCTCCAACATGGAGTCTTACCAAAATAAGATTTTCAGCTTGTTTCCTTTGTATCTAATAAGCCAGTCCACCTTGCTCCATTAAACCTCCATATTATTTCCTTTTTAGGACTTAGGAGTTTTCTAATCTTCTCTGGCTCTAGATCAGAGTAATGCTTTGGATAATTTGCAGATAAATACTGTTTGTTTAACAGAGAACATCCAGTGTGCACAATGTTGTACCTACACTGTACCACAGTATTTTCAGACAGTCCTGACCTCCTATAGCACCACAAGAACCCTCAAATAGCTTTGGCATTTAACTAACACATATTTTGAGAGTGAAAGTGTTCAAAAAGCTACTAGAGAAATGACACAGTACATAACTACAGGATGGTTCTAACCAAGTTTTTGGATCTATGCCATGTTGTAGCAGCACACTAGTAAACCTGCTGAATGTAGGAGTGGACAAGAGGATTAACTTTAAGCATCTTAATGAATGATGAATTCAAAGGAATTTGACAATAATGTGCTCATGACGCCCAGTGAATTATACAGAACCAGTGACTTGTGCTGGTGTTTTCATGTATTTACCTGTTTAACTTCAGCCTGTAGATGGCGTAGCTGCAGAATCTGCTCCAGTCTTGTGTGAGTGTGTTGAGCGCTGAGCTCAACCTCCTGCTGCTTCTCATGGAGGAACTCAAGAAGCTCCTGGACCTGAGAGGCCAAGTCCATGTCCTTCTCCCCTGTCAGCTCAATCCCTGACACACACACACACACACACACACACACTTTTACATTACTTATCATGTAAGGATGCAGTGTGTATTATGAGCTCTCTGTTAGACATAACATGCTTTTCTCTCAGTACATGGTGCTGCCAAAACATCATGTCTCCCTCTCTCCTTAAAGATTCAAAACACTAAATGTAGCGTGGGAAGCTGTAAATCCAGATGTGAGCATGCACAGGCACTTTCACAGGCCAACAGGGACAAACGTGATCATAACTGACGAGCAGTGTGAATGTGAAGCTTTAGCAGACGTACCAAACATCCACCTTTGCACTCTGGCTGAATATGTTTCTGTTCAAAAGCTCACAACTGGTCTGCATCTGCTTTACCTGAAGCCTGAACCTCCATGATGTACTGGTGCAGATCTTGACCCTGTTGCATCACTTCATAGGTCATGTTGTTCATGGCTGCCTTCCTCTCCGCGTGTCGTTTCAGCCGCTGCTCTGCCAGGCTGATGTCCTCTGCACTTCCAGAGGAGGCGCTGCCTCCCCCACTGCTGCTGCCACTGCTACCGCCTGAGCGACTGGCATCGTTCAACTGACGTGATAAATCCTCGCTCCAGGCGTCCAACTCTGCTGTGACCTGCAGAACAGAAGAAGCGAGGGATCAGTCGATGTCACATGGAGATACAGCTAACAACACAACACACCAAACATGCCATTGTTGAGTGACATTTAAAGCAAGCACGTAAGTGGACACGCTACACTCTTGCTCTGTTACCTCTATAGTGTACTGCTCAAAGATGCGCAGCTGGAGGAAGATATCCAGCTTGATTTTGCGTTCGTGGAACAGTTCCTCCATCTGGCCCTGGGCCTCGTCCAGCTGCTGCAGCACCCCCTGGATGTGTGCGATAGAACTACAGTGTGGAGTCTTATTGGTAGACATGGCAGCATCTCTGTGAAAAGAGAGAGAGAAGGAAACATTAGACCACGTGGACACCACAGCCTTCCCAACAGAGGGTAGTAAAATTAAATAAACATAAATTGCACGTTTTTATTTTTAAATGAGAAAACAAAAGCTGTAGTTTTGATGTTTGTAGTTTGCTGAAATCAGTACAAATGCAGCAAACTGCAAACATAAAAGAAGTGCACTGTATTTGTAATATTTCTTAGAAACACAAAAAGTGACGTTTTATTTTTTTTTTATCATTTTACCACATCAAAGAGAATTGGATCCGCTAGAAATTCAGTGCATTAGCCAACCAGCATTCACACTGTATCAAATTACTTTCCAACACAACTAGAATTATTTTCTTTTCTTTTACACAAATACGAGGAGGAGAAACATATGAGTCACAGCAATTTCAAAAAAATGTATTTGTGGTGACACGGTAAATGTTTTGTGTAATCTTAGTGGCTGGATGAATTTGACTTTTTAATTAAGTTTTAAGTGTGAATATTATTACCTGAGCTTTTCTCTCACTTTAATAACATAAATATTAATATAATTACCTAAGTATTAATCTTTTGCCCTCTCTAATGCCATCTTGAATAATATACATTTCATTATTACCTGAGCTGCTGCATTAATTCCTCTCCCTCTTTAATCACATTAAGCGTTGCCTCCAGTGTGGCCGTCTGCTGCTGCTGAAACTGCTGGATCAGAGTCTGAACCAAGTCCACAGAGTCACAGCACACATCGTCCAGCAGCTGCTTCTGCAGCTCCTCCATCCACGACCAGAGCTGGACACACAGACAAGCAAGTCAGCAGATCTGTAATCAATTCTCTAGCACTGAGCTTTCCTTCCGCTGAACCACCTAAACATTGCTTTGCAGGGGAAAAATAAAACTAGCCCCTACAAGACGGGCTTCACTGCCACTAATGTGGGAAGGGAAAATCAGAATCCCCTAATAGGACTGAAAACTTTCAATTACACACTCATCACATATCAGAGTCTATGTGTTTGATGACAGAATTAAGAATTAATTGAGGTAAAACTCGCTGGGAGCAGCAATATCTCTGCAAATGTGCTCCTTTTTGAGTTTCTGTGTGTGTGATTTTCCCACCTCCTTGGTGTGTGTGTGGAAGGACACAGACATGTCGAGCAGCAGCTTCCTGTGTTCGACTCTGCGGACAAAGTCCTGGATTCTGACTTCCAGGTGTCTGGCTGCCTTGTAGATTTCCTCAGGGTCGCACTCTCCAGTCTGAGCCAGCTGCTCAGCCGCCTCCAGCAGCTTGTCCGCGTTGGTGTATGTGTTCTGAGAGGGGGAGGAGGGACCTTCATTGACAACACCTTCAACATTTGGGATCAGCAAACACTGTAGTGACAGTTCTGTTCCGTACCATTTTATTAATTATCACCACTGCGAGTGCACTGTTGTCATGCAGTCACATTTCTCACACACATACGCACACGGATTTTGTTGTATTAACATATTAATACCAGTTTCTGTAAATCAACAGTGTAACATTTCTTTTTTCTACCTCTACCTCCCTCAAAAAGGGACTAAATCCTGTCTGAGTGTTAAAGCTCTCAGTATTCATCAGGAGGACAAAATGGATTAGTGTCGGTCTATGTTAGTAAGCATGAGAGATTAACATTGGAAATTTTTATTTCTGAAATTATATTACATTTGAGATATTTTATGGTGACTGGAGGTTGGGGGTGTTGTACCAGAGGGAGAACACTGTGTTATGATCCCAATTATACAAGAATATAAGTTGGGGTATTTAGGGGGAGCTTAGAGCCATGCATATTTCAGAGGATACAGTATGTTAGAGGGATTAGTTAGAAGATAAAGATTATAATTTACAAGAGATTATTACTCTTTGCCGCATGACTGGTTTAGTTCAGGGTGAGGAATACGGCAGGGAGATGACGGGAAAGCAGAATCGTGCCTGTCACCTGAATATAAAAGCCCACATCTGACTTTTTAGGATATACTGTAAAGGAATGAGTCAAATTTTTAAATAAAAAAACTCCCCAAAACACACTTCTATTGCCACTAATGCTACTGCTAGTACATTATACTTACCATACTGTGCTCCCTATGCACCATAGCAGTAACAAGACAAACATCTGAAGGCCCCTATCCTCGTGTACACTAACAAAATAATAAAACCATTCACAGCAGCCACCTAGTGATGCCCTAACAACAGACATCAACACCTAAAGTAAACAGCTACTATTAACCACACAGAATAATCCAACAACTGCATATTAACATTCAGCAGTCAGCCGAAAAGAAGGTTCTCCTGCTCCTCATGGCCACACGTTGAGGTTGAGGTGTCCTTGGACAAGACACTGAAACCCCGTAGCGCCATCATATTTGTACAGCTGTTCTACAACAATTTGTAGTATGTCATTAAAATTGTGCAGGTTACTGGAGGCTATTGAACGACCTACACTCTGTATTGTCCCGGATGAAGGGGCAGCTCACACTGTTGCTTTTTTAATGTATATTATGTGCACAAAGGCAAATGATAGGTCCCCTTAGGAACCAAAGAGAGGACATATCTGATTACTGCCACTATTATTTAATATGTAATGACTCCCAGATGAACATACTTACATGTTTGCCTCTTGGAATGTGTTAAATATGTTCTATTAATGGCTAAGAGGAGAGTTGTATACGCAATCCACCAGCAAGCTTCATAGAAATGATAATGGAAAAAAAAGAAGTGAAAGAAAGAGAGAGAGAGAGAGAGAGAGAGAGCGCAACTGACCCACATAATGCTGATCCACAGCAGGTTAGGTAGGTTAATCCTGATCCAGAATGTAAACATCATGTTATGCAAATACACAGAATTTACAGGATAAACACTCACTCTTTTATAGGATTATCACTTTACTGAAACTCCACTGAACAAAGTCACAAATGATTTATTAATCACCAAGGTTTCTGAGTTGACGTCTGTCTAACTTATTTTATAAAGACGCATTATGTTTCTCCATGCAAATTTCTGAGAAAGCTTCTATAAGAAAATGTGAGATTGGAAAGACAGGGGGACCTCAGTTCATACAAATTACAGACGGGCAAAGAAAGAATGATGGGATAAGGTGGGAAAGAAGTAAAAGAAAAATAAGAAATAAACAGTTACGCAATGAGACCTCGTGTGTGTGTGTGTGTGTCTGTCAGTAATTTGAAGATCCTGATCAACACATAAGATATTGTTTGACCTATTTGTTTAGTCTCTAGAGCAAATCAGACAATCAGACAACTTTAATAAAAACAAAGAACACTTCAAACATGAAACACTTCTGCTACAAATGTGCATTAAGTGACATTCATTTAGCAAACGCGTCACTTTTGATGGATTCTGCTTAAACTTAAGGACTGAACTGGAGACTCAAAGACGCTGCTTGTGGATAGTTCAATATTAAACAGAAAAGACTGCTGTTGCACTAATTTACTATCGCTTTCTTTGCTATTGGTATTTTAATATAGCAACAATTTATTTTGCTGTTTAATCTTTGCACATAAGCTACACTTCTGCTCACACTGAATGTCTGAACGTCTACTGACAGCTTCAACATGTCTCTTTTTTTGTTCTCATCTTTCTGTTCAGTTTTTCTTACTGTAACACCAACATTCAGGAATGGATCAAATCTTTCCAGAAAGGGCTCGGGACCATAAACGGTTACACAGAGGCATCTCTTCGTGCTTCCTGCAACCACCCAACGTGGTGGTTTTGAAAATTTGGGATTAATCAAAGCAGATTACTTGCAGATGTTTCTAAGGGAAGTGAATAAATATTTCATAAATATCAAAATCTAATTTATAGTAATTAATACCTCATTTAAAAATGTGCAACCTTGGTGGTATGTTTATATGGTCTAGTCTAGTAGCAACCAACCTTTGTGCAATGTAAAGATACAGATCATTGTGGCATCTTCATCTTTACAATACTTGACCGGCTCACCTGAGCTACGTCTTCAAAGTCATCATGTCTTTTCTGCAGGGCCCGGGCTCTATGAAGGGACTTCCCAACACCAGTGTGTTTGCTGAGGAAAGCTTCACCGTGGTTTTCTATCCAGTCCATCACCTGGATGAGAGAAAAACACAATGATCATGCTCTGACACACACTCAGGATTAAAGGTCACCTGCCGAACTCCCTCTGTTCCCGGCGCTGCATCCTCTTGTCATACAAGACGCAGATCACAGCACAACGTGATCTCAGACTGCATGAATTTAAAAAAAAGAACAAATGAAACCTTCATGATCTGCTGCAGCTGAGAAGAACAGGACACTTACGGTTCAAAGCCATTAGACCATTTGACTGGTTTGGGCTTTTGGAGGAAGTGTGTGTGTGTGTGTGGATGAACAGTGTAATTCATGACATCAGCGTAGTGCAGTCCAGCTGAAGCAACAGAGAGGTCAGTGTAAGGTCATAACATACACAAACTAAAGCATGTTAACTGCAGCTGGACTATCTTTGTTTGAATGTGCAGCTAAAAACTGCCAAATAAAACTACACACTGAGACGTTCACTTCCAGCCTTCACTTCTGCATCTCTCTCTCTTCCTCTCTGGGGTCACATAGACCCTGTAGCAATACAACTGCAGGAATAAGCTGGAATAGACCTCTTTTAGTGATTTATAGACTATTCGTATAAGCTAACTCTCTCACTCGCTCCTTGTCTCATTTTCAACGTATGTCTCTCGCCCACTGTGTGAGCCTCTGTGTGTCTCTCTCTGGGGTCTCATAGAAACTGAGGCATGACGAATACAGTTGGCAAGGCTGGTTCTGAAAAATTTATACCCTACCGATATGATCTCTTCTTTACTGACTATTTTTCTCCCTCTTTGTCTTTTCACCTCTCTTAAACACTCTCTCACACACTCCCCTGGGTCACATATAAATGTTTGTATGGCGCCCATACTCCACGCTCAGAGCATTTATCTTTGAATTTGTCGTCTGACTAATGTCCTAATTCTCCCTCCTCAGGGCCATTAATTTATACATAAAGTACACACACGATGACTTCAGTCATCATGGCCCTGTCTTAAATTAATTCAGTGTGCTGCTGTTATTGTATGTATGTGTGTGTGTTTGTGTGTGTGTCTGTCCAGAAGCACTGAACATGACCTCAATACAAGGAAAGTAATGAGGTAATAGGTGAACGAGGTAACAGCAGCTGTATAGAGTGAGACTGAAGAGTCTGTATTTGGTTACCTTCAGGTGCTACTTCAGTTCTGCAGCTACTACTACTACAACTACTACAACTGTTACAAGTACTGCTCCTGTTTTACTCTGTTCTAATACGTTAAGTTATATTACTTGTCAATGCAAAGCAGTACATATGACATATTACTTCCATCTATCCATCCATCCATTTTCCTAACTGCTTGTCCTCGTAAGGGTCGCGGGAGTGCTGGAGCCTATCCCAACTGTCATCAGGCGAGAGGCGGGGTACACCCTGGACAGGTCGCTATTCCCAGGCAGTCTCTGATCCAAGTACTAAGCAGGCCCTACCCTGCTTGGTTTCCGAGATCGGACAAGATCAGGCGTGATCAGGGTGGTATGGCCATAAGCGACATTTTACTTCAATAAGTTTAATTATATAATTAAAATTACTTTATGCATTAACTTATTACATTCAGCAGCATTGAGATTTTTTTTACACATCTTAGTATCTAAAGAAAAGTGTATTTCTTCTGAATAAGTTGAATACCAAAAGCACCACTAATCTCAGATAAACAGAAGCAGCTAAAGCTGGAGCTCCATCGTCAGTAAGAACAGAGTTTTTGAAAGAGCTCAGTCGAAGCTTGAAGAGGTGAGTTGTTAACCAGCCTAAACTCAGAAGCAGCTCATCTTGTTGATGAATGAAGCAGATGAATTCTGGGTGTTGGGGTGGACAACACTGTGGACGAAAAGTACGAAAAGCGTCTTTATGTGCTTGAGGTTTTTAATGGTAAGTGGAGCTTGATAACTTTATTTTACATTAGATTAAATCTTTGTTTATGAGAACGCTTTGCGAGAGTAACACACAAGAAACTTTAAACAGCTGAACTTGTTGACAAAAACAAACAAAGCAAAGTTTTCAGCCTTTTTTTCACGTGTTCGAAACTAGTGAAAAATATCAATCAAGCCAGTTTTGTTTGTTCTTGTTATAAATATACAACAGAGTAACAGCAAATATTCCCATGTGATAACTTTGAACCAGCAGATATCTGACGTTTGATAAATGACTCAGGACAGTAGATAGTTCTCTAGATTTATAGATTTCTCTCATATGCTGACACTTTCCTATTTTAAACAAATTGCATAACTTAAGTTTCTTTCTGCAGATGTTACACACGGACGTCTGCCTATCTACGCTAGTTTCTGTTCCTTTTTTCCTTACAGCTTGAACTGAAACTTCAGGTGATCTGACAGTGGCTTACATTCTGTAGTTGGATTAAACTGTCTGGGCCAGGTTTCAGCTGCTCCGCATCAGCATCCTTGTTACTGTGCTTTATGTTCACGATTTCAGAGATTTGACAGAGAGCACACGTGGACTTTGCTGACATCCCAGGGGTTGCTGTAATGCCAGTGGTATTTGGTTGTAGCTCATTCTGGCAGCATCGCTGTCAGACCCACAGTAACTCTAAAGAAAGTCAAGTAACACTCAGGACCTCCTCCTCTCCCACTGATGGCATTAACCCTGCTGGTTAGAAATACCCTTCATAAAATATCACTGTGATATTACATTTTGAGCCCCTGAATCTCCCTAAAACCTCCAGGAATCTAGGCTGACACCTTTCCAAACCCACAGTCTGCTCGTCTGTGAAATATGAGCAGCGGTACCAGCGGAGCGCTGAACGTTTTATCTCAGGAATTTTTACATTACACACACACTGTTCAGCAGGGATGAAAAGACAGCAGAAATGAATGAACACGTTGTAATGCACACGCACACTCATCTCTGCTTCTGTTGATTACATACTTACATGCAAGATTACATGCTACACTGTGGTTTGGGAAAATTTTACTCTGTGAGTAAAACGCTTACAAACCCTTTTCAGTAAACTTGGACTGTTTTCCTCAGTTACTAAAAACTAGAAAACCATACTCAATACTAACAATATCTTCTCGCTATTCCACTCTGTGATTATATGTCACTTTCTTGCTGCATACTTTATACAGTGGTGTGAAAAAGTGTTTGCCCCCTTCCTGATTTTTTACCTCTGCATATTTGTCACACTTAAATTTTTCAGATCATCAAACAAATGTAAATATTAGACAAAGATAATGCAAGTAAACATAAAATTTTAAGTTTTTAAGTGATGATTTTATTTATTAAGGAAAAAAACTATCCAAACCTACATGGCCCTGTGCGAAACAGTGATTGCCCCCTAAACCTAATAACTGTTTGGGCCACCCTTGACGGCAACAACTGCAATCAAGCGTTTGCGATAACAGGC
>JAUMHL010000014.1:3568609-3590006 GCA_032362345.1 Sandelia bainsii
TTCAGGTCTGGAGATTGGGCTGGCCATGACAAGGTCTTGATTTGCAGTGGTCTCTTAATTTTTTCCAGAGCTGTATTGTTACGATTTCATCTGTACAATGAGCTCTGACTGTATGAAAGTGTATGTCTGAATGTAAACGATGCAGCTAACAGGTCTGAAAGCTACAGTATAATTTGATAATTATAATTGATAAACACTTGCTAAGTATTTTGCTATTGATTGTTTATGTCATGCTGACTGACTAAGGTGAGCTCACATCGTGTCATACTTTTCCTCTTTTGTCATTGCCTTGCCTGTTTTAGCACGGCAACTATAATGTTTCCCATTTTTTATGAGTGTACTTTGGTAGTTTATGTGAATCACAAAGCAATAATAAATTATTTACATTTAATTATTACTATTATTATGTAAAAAATATAATTTATCTCTTTACAAGTTTAGACACCCTTTTCCCCTAGATCATGGATAATAAGTGAGGTCTCATAAACTGCCTATATTCCCAGCTAGAGTAACCTTCGCCGGGATGGGTGAGTTACCTTGGGTACAAGGCTCTGAAAGTCAGCGGAGCCAGAGATGCAGTTCCTCCCTGAAAAGCCATCACTAGATCGAATACATTGGAGCAACCTCTGTCCTTCCCGGTCCAACTCCTCCACTGGAGCTTTCAGCACCTGTAGGAGAAGAGGAAAAAAATATGTTTAATGGCCTAAGATGAGTGAAAATTGTCTGTAATAATGACATTTACCACAAAAGCATGTTAGTTTCATTCCAGTAAAAAAAAATGCAATTAAACGTTGAACTATTGTTTTTATCTTTAGATATTTCTACAGTTTGTACTACTGACAGCTCTCTTACCTTTTTCTTGAGTTGTGTGTGCTCCTCTATCAACCGACGAGATCCCTCCACATCTGCAGGAAACTCCTTCTTAGACAGAAGCTCCTGCAACACACAGTACAGCTTTTCATATCGGGACAAACATCTCTTTTAATGCTTTTAGATCATCCATCCATGTTTCCCCTGAAGAGCCATTTAGTCATGTGCACATTTTTCTGTCCACCCCCTACCTGCAGATCCTCCAGTCTGGAAAGCAGGTGAACAGCGTTGGACATAAACTCCTCCAGAGAGACTCTGAGCTCCATCCACTCCTCGTGGTTGTAGTCCAGAGAACCTTCAAAGTCGTCTGTTAGCTGGGAAGGATCCACTAGTTTGGCTAGCCCTTCAACTGACACCATACTGGTCTGGTACACAGAAATTCAAATTCAAGACAAATATTAAAATACACGTTTTTAGCAGTAATTTTGTGCCATATGCTCCAGTGACATCGTGCAGGTCTAATATACACAGTAAGAAAATATATAGAGATAAATACCATCTGTATACCAGTATGTACAGTACATGGTATAATGTAAAAAATGGAAATATTTGGGACTCTTGAATGTTTTAATAATTAAACCAGAACCCTTTAATCTGTGTTTTGACAGATACTGATAATTACCAGGCTACCAGGCTAGTATCTATGATAGAGCTCAGAAAATAAATGAATTAAAGGAGCTTTGTTTAACAGCATAGCAGTAAATGAGCTAACTCTTGACTTAAAAACATTTATACTGATGTGTTTTTTTCCCCTATTAATTAAAATGTTTAAACCACTGTTTCAGCTGCTAAATTAAACTCTTGGCTAACCCGAACCACAGGGTTTCAGCTGCACAACTGAAGCCTTAGATAATACAAGATTGAACAATTACTTATAGTATTTGACCTGTTTGACCTGTTTGTTCTACCTGTAAAAGTAAACCATTAGCTAACCTGAAAAATTGTTTTATATGTAAAGAATATTTTAATGTGGTTGTTAAAATGAAGTATCAGCTAGCTAACCTTGAAATGTAAACTGTTAGCTAACATGGACCAAAGAGTTTAACCAAAAGCGTCAAACTGAACCAAATAATTTCATCCGCTAAAATGAACTATTAGCTAACCTGAACCACCATAATTTTACCTGCTAACCTTTAATAAGTATTTTAGCTGCAAAACTAAACCAAATAATTTAACTAATATCCAAAAGTTTACTGTTAACACTAGCTAACGTGAACTAGACAAGCTAGTTATCTACTAATCTAAGCCATTAGCCACTTTTAACTAAATGTTTAACCAACAAAAGTGCTGGCTGTTAAAAGTTGAATCAGACATTTTTGTGACAACTTCAACTTTTAGTCAATCTGAATGAAACAATTTTATCTGCTTTAACAATATTGAACCATTAAGTAGCATTAGCATGACCCGAATAGTTTAAGCTGCTAAAACTGTTACCTTGCTAGCCTGAACATATGCCTGAACATAGCCAAACAGCTAACTGCTAGCTAGCTAACTAGTTAGTTTTATGCCATCTCTACCACTAGCTCAACTAAATCTAATATTATCCCTTTTTTATTTCAAAGCCTTAGTTAGTTCACTTAAACCAAACCTTCTAACCTAAAGCAAAGCATGAGCTAATAACAGGAATTTGCCTTGCAGAAAGACATTACCTCAAATGTACTAACAAACCAAATTAATATTTCTATTACATCGACTTCCTGCTTTATTGCTATGCAGCAATACTGAATCTGAGTTTGAGCACTGCATGGTCGCATCTAAAGAGAAATAGAGGCACACCGCTGACCTCAAAGGAGAACTTTGCACTGCCAAAGTTGGTTTTCTGTTTCTGCCAGAAGTTGTCCGGTTTGATGATGAGCGCCACGCAGATCTCAGCTGGGAAAAACTCCTGCAGAGTCTTCAGGAGAGGTTTGATCAGCTCCCACTTCGAGCCGCGCATGTCGATGATGACGGTGAAGCCACGTTTACATACATCCTCACTGAAACAGAATCAGCAATGGAGATATAAGATTAGAGTTATATGAAGTTTAATCAAAACAATGTTCACTGCATATGTTTACCAGAAGCTTCTCAGAAACCAGCGCCGGGCCAGCGGTGGATGTTAGAGTACAATGGGCCTGCTGCTGATTGGGGAGTAAAAATACACTTACCTCACCTCCACATACACTCTCACAGAGCCTCTATTAATATAAATTCAACAACAGCACATCCATTATAATCCGCCTCAGGGAGGCACAAACTCCGCTTGTCACCATGGCAACAACAGCTTGATTAGCAGAAGCACGGCTGATGGGGACTGAGTGATGATACAGATTTAGGGCCAGTTTGGCTCATTCACTTTTGGTTCTCGGGTAAATGTGTTTACATGCACATAAGTGCAGCTGCAAGCGCAGAAAAAGATTTAAAAATCTCCCTGTCCTTGCACTGAAGGGCACTCTCACATTCGATAATTTAGTCAGCTAATAAAAAAGCCTCCTTTTTATTTACTAATTCTTTCACATTGTTTTTTATGTTATTTTTCTAATACAGCTCATCAGTGCAAAGATTTCTGACAGATGACTATCAATTCTTGATGTCAGAGCGTCCCTGAATGTACCACTAAGGAGTAATAAAACTGTTCCAGCTTGCAGCTGCATGGTACTATGATGCTAATGTGTTTTGGACCAAAATAAAATTTAAAGCCGCTTCACATAGATATGTACAGTCTAATGTGATGTCTACTGTTATCAATGTCGATTATAAAAATAGATAGAATAGATCTATTTAGTTTATAAAGACAGTTTACTGACTTTATGATTCTTCTTTACTTACAGGATGTTTAAGTGTACGCTAACATACCAGACTTTTGCATCTAGCTTTTTTCCATCTTTGACATATTGACTAATTACAGTATTTTTAAGCAGAATCTGTTGTTATTTTGTGCGGACGTAATGCTTGAATATTCTAAATATCATATTCATGGACGCACAATGAGCACCTCAAAGACAACATGCTGGAGATTGTGTTGTGACTTGTCGCTGTTTTCACTGCAGCAGGTATTTCCACTGGCTGGGAGGCCACAAAGCCACAAAGAGAAATGTCCTTTCACAACAATCAGTAAAGCATCTGCTTTGATGTCACAACTCAGAAGAGAATCTCAGTATAAAAAACTGATTAAACTGGCTTAGATTGTGCCCTTTAAATGACATTTTCTAACAAAGAGACACATCTGTGACAGATTATTGATTCTAATCATTCTTTCTTGTAACATCCTCAGACTGCGATGAGGAGGCCGTAACAATAAATGGACTTGAATTAAGTGTGACAGACTTGCTGCTGTCTGCTGCAAACACTGCAGCTTTCATGCTGATGCAAATCAAACGCTGCTCTCCATCTGCCGCTGTGAAGGAGAAGAGAGGAGCGTTTGATTCCGCAGCGTGGACGGCACCAAAGTGCTCCACATGCACTCCGGGCTCGAGCCTCTGTCTTTCTAGTGTCTGTCACAGTTAAGTCTAATTCACAAAATGTTATTGTCCTGAAGCACAGTTCTGAATGAGAAGATCAATACACGTGCGGCGTGTACGTGTGCGAGCGTGTTTGTGTCGGTGACGTATGTACCTGGGAACAGTAGACAGGTAGGTTACCAGCTTCCTCAGGTCTTCTTGTTTTATTCGGTCATGGTTACTCCTGGCAGGAAACGTTAGTATTGGTCCTCCCCTTTTATCGCGTCCACCTGTGCACACGCACACAAACACAAATAAAAAGGATGATGTTTAATGTTGCTACATACGGTGTACAGTGGTCAAAAGTACTACTTCATGAGCAAGAGTAGTAGTAGCAGCACTAGGCCAACAGCATTAGTAGAAGTACTAGTGCTGGTAAAAGCAGTGGCAGCAAAAAAAAGTTGCAGTATTAGTAGTAAAAGAGGCAGTAGTAATAGTAGGGCTAGAAGTAGTACTAATATTAGCAGCAGTTTAGTACATAATTGCTGAAACAGCTGAGGTAGTGCCCACCATAACACCTGCAGAAATAAAAGTAGAAGTGGTAGTAGCAGTAGTGATGAAGCAGTCATGGTAAACATGAGTAGTACTAGCAGTATTTGTAGTAGCAGTTGCAGTAGAAGTGGTAGCAGCATCAGCAGCAGTATGGCTATACCAGTAGTGGTAAAAGTAATAGTAGTTGTAGTTTTGGCAGAGGTTGTAGCAATAGTACAACAGAGGTAGCAGTAGTGGTAGTAGCCGTGCTGGCTGCCGTAGTAGTAGCAGCATCAGCAGTACTAGTAGTACCAGTAATGACAGCAGCAAAAGAAATTACCGTAATAGTACCAGCAGCGCCAATAATGGTATAAGTAATAGCAGTACCACTAGAGTAGCAGTTGCAGCAGCAGTAATCACTGAAGTTTTATCAGTAGTAGGAGCAGTTGTTGTGGCAGAAGTAGGTTAAGCAGTAGTTCTTGTAGTTTATAGTGGTATGGTACTACTGGCATAACAGCGTCATATTTAAATCCCTCATAAATAATGTGCGAAGCATAATGATTAAAATCAAAACAAAACGCCGACCACAAATTCAGTGAAGCTCACATTAAAGAGCTCGTGTTCCGGAGCACACATTACTCTGCACTGTAACCACATCGCTCCATTAGCACCACGCAGACCGTATCGCTGTTAATCTGCATATTACCTTACTCTGACAGCTTTAATATCTCTGTATCTGTAACATAACTCCCATCACAGCTACATCGGCCAGTAAACACACTTTCCAAAAGCGTTCGAAACCCATCCGAAATACAAGCTCTCTCTCAGTCTCTCTCTCCCTTTCTGTGATAAATTATGTGTGTAGAGATGTTTTGGTTAGATTAATGTAAGAAACACAAACCACACTGTTTATGAAACTGCTACACAGACAGAAAATCAGCCTCTGTGTGTGTGAGTGTGTAGTTGAGTGGGTGATTTGAAGGGAGTACGCTGCTGTAATCTGAGGACTAATCTTGATGACAGATTATTGTTGGCACTCGTTCTTTTGCGTGCTCTCTCTCCCTTTCTTTCGCATGGTCTCTCTACCATTTCCTCTTTCTAATTCAAAGTTGCTTTTTTCCACTGGTACACATACAACAATACAGAAATAAAGAACCGGGACTCATACAACTGCTAACATCATAACAATAACAGCACTTAAATCTTGTGCTGTAGTGCTAATACTTTAACATCTCACTCCAGTAATGCAGGATAAACCTGTAGAGCAAAATACTAATGTATTTATATTTTATATTTGCAGATCCCTGAAGACATATTTTATGTTATCACAACTGTATTTTACAATATGGTCATTTATTATTTAAATCTCCACTTATTGTTGCCCACTGGAGGAGTTACAGTTGTCAACATTACATTATAAATCACTTATATGTGCTTACTATTACATTATGTTTTGTTAAACATTTATTAAATGCTTATATACTGACTCAAAAATATGTGTGTTATAAGTATTATACCAATTTATGAATAAAAGCAAGTTGTTTAACTCGTTACAAACACATTAAAATCAATGTTTTCTTGTTTTATCAAACTGTGTAGTGATTATTTCTGTTACTTTCTTAATAAATCATTTAATCTTTTGGTCTATAAAATGTAAAGATAATAAAACATGCCTGTTATAATTTCGGTTTAGACACCATGTTACATTTTTACAAAATGTTCACTATTTATTACTCATGGTCATTGTCCAGTCAGTTTCAGGCATGAAAACAGGGTCAAAATTCTTCCTGTTAACTTTAGTGTCACACACACACACAACGTGGGAACTTTGAGCACTAGGTTTTACACATATACTTTTCTGCTTTTTATTTATGTATGTCATGGGTCATGGGTTTACTTGTTTACCAGGCGTTACTTGCGACCTGTGCTTGAACTTAATTCACATGCAGAGTATGAAAAAGTTTGAATTGAAAGCATTCTTGGGGGAACACTGCTGCTCAGTGAACTTCCGAGTTGATGTGATGTTACATCTTGTTTGTTTAAACTCAAAAATTATCACAAGAACGAGTGTTTTCAAGTGTGATGGTCTGTGGAGTGAACATCTTCTCTGCTTGTTTTGGCGTGCAGTGATCTGCCGTGCTGGCCAGGGTGGAGAAGTTCACATAAGTCATGTTTGGGGTGTGAAGGGTCTGTGATGATTTTTCCTGCCTGTTTCCTGACTTAGGAGCTGTGCAAGTCCTGGTCTACATCAGTGGTCTTTTCTGCAGTCCTGAAGGTTTCCACTGCTGACACAGTGCTATTGATTATGGACTCTCTCTCTCTCCCCTCATCTCCCTCTCTCTCTCCCCTACTCACCTCCCCCTCTCTCCCCCCTCATCTCCCCTACTCTCTCCCCCCTCATCTCCCCATCTCCCCTACTCACCTCCCCCTCTCTCTCCCCCCTCATCTCCTGAGAATAACGCCACTTACCTGTTGTCCGCTGCTCCACCTTCTCCAAATCCCTGGCTCCTCACTCACCTGCAACCATCATTCATATTGTACAATAAAACTTTTAACCTTCATTCAGTGTTTCCGGGTCTCCTTGAGTCCATTCGACCTATAGCCGTTACAATCTGTATGCAGACTTGTCACTTGCACTTGTCTTGCGTGAAGCCGTGGACCGTGAAGAGTTTGACAGATGAAACCCCAAAGCAGCCAGGGAGCAGTTAGGCCTGAGGCTGTGTTTACAACAATCATCCTAAGGCTAAAAGTAGCTCAACGCTGGCAAAGAGAAGAGAACTCTTAAAAATAAACCCTAGCTTTTAGATGTTTTCAGTTTAAGAGTAATCACAAACAATTTTAACTAAGACTTTTCCACAGTCGGCTGCTGTAGCTAATGGACTTTGTTCAGCCAGTGTTTTTTGGAATAATACAATCACAAGTAAACTGTTAATTATGGTTTGGACGACTGCGATTTTGGAAAAACCAATGTGCAGCACTGATTAACATGAAATATCTAAAAAAAAAAAAAAAATGTGATGCTTATATATCATCATTTCAGAAAGACCGGTGAACTAGATGTTGAATGTGGATCCGCATGCACTAGTAGCCCAGGTGTGGCGTCCTGATTTCGTCTGTGATTCCTGTGTCGAACCAAACACTGTCTGAAACTCACCCGACACGAAGGCGACTTTCTCCTTTAACACAGGAAGAACATCAGATGCCTTGATGCTGTCGCTCCTGAATGACCCTGGAGAGAGTCAGAGAGACAGGAACAGTTAGTCAGGGGAGTTTTCAGCTTTTAGCATTAATCCTATTATCAGATTAACATTCCTTTAAAAAAGGAAACGCACCCACACATAGAAATCTCGCCTTTTTTGTTATTTTGTCTTTAGCATAGTGTGTGTCTGGTGCTGTAAGCGTATAACAAGTTTTATAACAGTTCAGCAGCAATAGCACAGTATACATTGAATTAAGAACCACTTCCTTTCAACCTTTTATCTTTTGTAATATTCATATCCTTATGATTTCAGTCCCCTGCTCTTGTTCTCTTTCATTGCCTCTCAGTTCATCTGCTCATCCGTCTGTCATGTTACGAAATCTCTCTCTCTCTCTCTCTCATTTGTTCTACTGCTCTCTCTATCCCCTCACCTCTCTCCCTCTCTTAACAGAAAACAAGCCCAAATGTCCATGTCCTGCTGTGTGTGTGTGTGTGTGTGTGTGTGTGTGTGTGTATGTGAATGTGATACACTGTCCTGGCTGCAAAACACACACACACACACACACAAATTCCAAGAACATTCCACAGTGAGAACGCTAGATCAGCAAAATCTACCTCAGGACATGGAGAGAGACAGCGAGAGAGACACCAGTCCTGACTGTTGCATAAAGAAGCGTTATAACCTGCATTTGCACTTTTTAAACTTTAAAATGAAATAATCTTACATCAGTGGAGCTAAAATAAAAACATGCCCTAAATGAAGTTAAATATGACCACTTTAACCAACATGTGAATGATGCGCATAGATCGGATCGTTCAACCACATTGATTTTCACATTCATTTGTGACACAATACCAATATCAGAAATGTCCACAACTCAGCAACTGATTAGTTAGTCACAATTATTATTGCCGCTAAAGGTTAACAATCTAATTGACCAGTGGCAATGTTGGCTCTTGTAACAGTATGTCAGTGGTTTACAGAAATAGCATTGATTGAAGACTGGTGAGTTTAACCTATAGTACAGAGATAGACTGTATCCATGCTAGTGTTTTTGAAGGTTTCAGTGCACAATTTCATGTGCACTTTACATATGCGTGTGTGCAAACCATTCAATGCTTACTAGTCTTAGTTTTAGGACGTAATTTTCCTCTTGTTCTAGGCTGTTCTCGTGTCCCTTCACTGAGAAACTTCCACTTCCTTGAAATGGACTTGAATTGTCTTCATACATCACAGACATAATCTGTAAATGTATTTGTCAATGTTGCAATATCTTTGCAGAGTTCAGCAGCAAAGATCCTTCATATCAATCTGCAACAATACTAAATCATTATTAATAATAATAAGAATAATAATAATAGATGCTTTTTTAATCCTCTTGGGGTAATTCTTGTGGACAAGCAGCCCCCTTAAATGCAGCAAGAGTTTGGGGTTCAACATGTGGTTGTCATTCGTTTCCTTTGTGTAATTTTCAACTGTTTATCTGTCATTTTGTCTTCTTCAACATGTGGCCAGGACTCGGGGGGGGAACCGGGAGTCGAACCACCAACGCTGGGGTTCGTGACTGTATTTTTACTACCATTCCATCAGCCCTGCTTCCAGCCTTGTTATTAAAGGTACAATATAGTTTATGCTTCAAAATGTCACAGATTGTTACACGCACACAAACGCAAAATAGGTGTAATGTCTCCAAGCACAATATGGTAACATTTAAAATCCCCATAAAGAAAAACACTTTGGTTCCGTGTTCTTGGTTTGTGTTGAATTTTCTCACCCCAGGTGCTTTATATTTGGCGAAAACACATTTTCCAGAAGCTTGGAGTCAGAGAAAGTCATGCCATTTACATTGATTAGCATTTTTATTGCTTCCCCACAACAACATTTGCATAAATGATTAAGATTTCCTATTTGTTATAATGAACAGAAATATTGTACCAACACAACAGACATCTCAAACACTGATGCAGATGTTTGCACACCAAACAGCTCGGTTACGGAGGTAAGAAACCAGACCAACAACACAGCCCTCCTGTGAGACAATGTGAATGTTTTGTTGTTAATTCAAATTAAATCAGACCCTACACACTTTCAGGCACACAGCTACTGAATATCTTAAATGCTAAACCTGTACACAAGCAGTACCTTCCATTTCATCAGCAGATTTTCACAGCATCGCAGTAAGCTCTGCTGCAATTAGAAACAATCAGATGATTATGACTACACACTTTGACTGACTAAAAATGACAACAAGCTGTGTCAGCTAGCTTGTGGTTTCTTCTGAGCATTCTCCCATGATGGAGACACAGCTGGCTGGTCGGAGACTGGAGATGAAGCCGGCCCAGACGCAGATGCATTCGTACATCTTTACATCAAAATTTAAATGATGGAATAGAAAAACAGTTTGCGTTCCAGGGAATGAAGGAAAGAACAGGGAGAAGAGCACATCTGCTGCCAACATCCACAGCTTTTTGTCCAAAAGCGTAAAGCATACAGCGGAGGAAGCTTGTGTGCGTGATCGGGCGAGTGAGTGGGTGAGTCTCGTTTGTCCATTACTGTTGACAGGAAACAGCTTTTGTCATTTCAGCACACAGGAAGCTGTCAGTCTTCTATCTGAACACACACACACACACACACACACTTCAGATTATGACAATAATGCAAAAACCTGACAATAAATGTAAGATTGTTAAGATGATTGTTTTTGTTGGTGTGGATTCAACTTTTTGGAGGCTGCAGTTTGTGAAGGCGTCTTCTGCTGTTACAGTTGGAGGTGGTTCAAACATTTTATTCAACTCCTTTATATGAACTGAATCAAACTGAGGGACTATTTATTTGCATGGCAAATGTAAAGTCAATACAAGGTGCTTTGCATAAGATCTACAAAGATCATTCGATTAATCAGTTAGCTGACTGACAGGAGGTGAATTGCAACTTCTTACATGAAAGCTGTTTTTTATCTTATCTTTGTTTCTATTTAACAGTTTTTTTCCCACCAGAAAAAAAAGGACAGAGCAACAGAGAGGATTATGCAAATGGTTTCAGCGGTCGATACAGTCACACACCTGCACAAAGGTAGAGAACACATACACATATACACCTGTTTGTGCCACATAGGAGGACATATGCACCGACTTTCATCCACTTCCTGAGCAATTCGTAACTACAGTACAACCACTGTGTAACTGCTGCTTTTACCTTAACCAGACACCCAGTCTTATCCCTAAAAAAGAAAAAAAAAAAAGGTTTAAATTGAAGGGACTAGGTTTGTCCCAGGATGGGAGGACAGCCTAATGTGACACAATCACTCTCCTCTGTGACATAAAAAAGTTAACAACCCATCAATTTCAATAAAGAAGAAACACCAGATAGAAAAAAAGAGAGAGTGAAAAGGCTGAAGAAAGATTACAGTGATATCCTGGACCCTGGACACAGAATCCTGACTCCTGCTTAATGATTCAGTCTGCTCTGAGGTTTAGCCAGAAGGTGAAAGACGTGAGTCCTCAAATCCTGCAACTACAAGCTCATAGCACTGTATGTCTGCTGAGTGTAATGACCCCCCCGCTTTAAGACAAATGCATGAAAGCGTTATCAGCAGTGGTCTCACTATATACTTCATTTGCAGCTATAAAACAATGCACACAAATGCAGTTTCTGTTGTTATAACTCATCACTTCTAGAATATGCTTCATAATAAATGTGTTTTAGGTTAAAAGCTGCAGTGGGCCTGTGTTTCCATAACAGCTGCATGCTCTGCATCCGCTCACAACACCCCCCTTCATAGTCGGGCTGAATTTTTTTCTTGACACTGTGCTGGTGTAGCAAGTTTCATATGCATATACAGTACTTTCTCATTCGACACAAAAGCCAAGGTAGTGGATTGACAAATACATTGATTTAAAAGTTTCCACAACCAGTAAAGCTGTGTCAGTCTCATCTACGTGAGTCACTATTTTTGCTTTTCTCGACCTTTTCAATCTTCATAAGGATTCCCATTCATAGGCTTTCAGTCTGGGGGTGCTGTGTCTACAGTAGAGGGGATGGGGGGCTTTTTGCCTATATGTGCCCATTTTCTCATAATCTGTCCACGCACCAGCACTATTTGATTGGTCAAAAATAATCTATGTGATGGTGCTTCTGTCAAAGTAGCAGGTGTTTATCGAGTAAATCCCTCTTTTTTCTATTATCAAATGCCTGCTCTCTAATGTAAAAACTCTCTATCCCGACAATAACGGGATTTCTTTAATTTTGTGCCTCTTGTTGCATCAAAACATAAATAAACATCAAAATAAGAGCCACACGTCGCCTCTGATGGCTCCCAGAGGGAAACAGAGAGAAAGGACAAACTGAAAGAACATGTTGACTATGCTTTCATCTCTCTGCTGTCGTCTCAGTCCGTGGTCAAAGTATCCAAACATGTTTGAAATCTTTCAAACTAGATCCAGTTTGGGTCTCAAGCTTTAAAAGGCAGGTTTTGTTCTTATTCTGGCCCGTCTCTCTCCACGGTCTCCATCTCTTTCTCTCTCTCACACACACCTTTGATCCAACATGTGTTTTCTTCGTCAGACAAATCCGCCACATACGCACACATGCAGTGCACAAAGTGTGTGTTGTACAGTAGCAGTGATTACAGCAGCATATGGCTGTTAAACACACAAGACTAAATAACCTGGGGGGGCACTGAATTGACTTGACACATGCTCATACACAGAGCGGGAAGACTGATCTCAGAGTCAAACAGGCGGTGTCCTCGCACAGAGGAGAACCTGAAAGATTGAACCGTCTTCATATTTGCTGCCACTCTGAACACGACAATTTACCTTCGTGTGTGCATGTGTGTCTGTGTGTGTGTGTGCCCATACACTGAAGCTGACATCATCCAGAAACCACACAAACATCTGCTAACCATTGGTACACTGTAAGAAGACTTCAATGTGCATGTGTGTTTTGTGTTTGTGTGTGTGTGTGTGTGTGTGTGTGTGTGTGTTGAGTGAAGTCCCTACCATCCATACAACAGAGAGATTTAATTCCACCGGCAATTATCAGACCAAGTCTGCTTCCAGCAACAGCACTAAAAAGCCAGAGGTACGAGTGAGACCAGAAATATCACTGGTAACACAACAGTTTTTCACCTGCTTTGTTTTCTATACCCTGTCATAATTATTGTGCAACAAGCTACGTAATTATTCCATATCATCAGTTAAATATGAAAAAAATGTGGTTGGGTTTATGCAAGAACTGCACTCTGGTTAAGGTTAGAGAAAGTAATATGGTTTTGAAAATAACTTAACAGTGTTTCTCTAACCCTAACCAAGTGCTGTGAGTGGCTAAACCGAACCAAAAAATACTTTAGAAAAAAGCATGATCAGATACTTTGGTGGAAGCAGAATCTATTGTCTGACTACATTTAATAGTTCTCCCACAACTTTGTCTCCTTTTTTGGAAGCTACTAGAACAGTTAAACTTTTCACCTCCCACAACAAAAACTGAGAAAATAGGATAACGCTTAAAAACCTTTGAAGAAAAATGTATCCAGTGTTTTTAATCCTTCAGACTAAGCAGGAAACTGCTGTACTTGTCATTCTACAGCAGCTTGTTAGCATTAAACACTGAGTGAATAAACGTCTAATAACCATGAATGAATGAGCGACTGCCCTGAAAAACCTTTTTCTCTGTGTGACCTCATTTACATGCTAGCAAGGTCGAAAGTAATGAATTCAAATTAAGGATGCTTCAGTCAACACATAGAGCGAGGCGCGCTGGAGTCAGGGAAGGTCACAGTCTGAAAACTCAGCTATATTAGACTTTGTTCACACAGACTTTCACTTAGTTGTGCACAAAAAAAAATTCAGTCTGGTTCAAAGTGGCCATCGGGCAAGGGAGTGAACCAATCATGCTGGTTATTACATATGTTTCCAGGAACAGGTAGTGAAAACAGTTGCTGCTGGGATCATTTTTTCCAGCTCCAGAGCACACCCCCACCAACACGGCCTTCTGCATTGTTGTAATGTCTGCACAAATCCAGCCTGACACTGCAGCAGAGGCAGAGCTACAGGGGGACCAGAGGGATCAGCTGCCCACCCCCCAGTAAAAAAAAAATTGCTGCTACGATAATGTGATAGATATGCATTTAACCCAGCTCCCGGCCACTCAGCTAAATCCTCGTGCAACCCCATGTTAATTTTTACGGATCCACCCCTGCATGAAAATCGACATGCCTTGTATACATGGAGCCTTTTAATTTGACTGACTAACATGGTAGCAACATAATGAGAATAATATACTAATATTATTCTAACTAATAAACATTAATAAGATGTTAAATGTTCTAGGTTGAAACATTAAATCTATAGAGGAAACACACCGCGATCACAATAAGCTAAAAACAAAGGGGCAGTAGAGGTTAGACATTTAGTCCAGCCCCTAAATACAGACACACTATCACACCAGAGCTGCACTAAGCCTGTTCCTAATAGTGTGTTAAGATGCTAATAGTTTTAAATGGTTACTGAGAATATGAGAATAATGAGAATATAACAAGCTAAATATGTCTGAGGGAACTTTGAAGAGGTTGCCAGTTCGTGAGGTTTTGAAGATTATGTCCTTTTAGGATGATGTTGGCTGTCTGCTCACATTAACTTAAATGTCATCAAATAAAGCTACACTAGAAATTAAGTCTTAATTATTAAAAAAAACAAAAACGCACCTTGATAAAACGCAAACATCTACATCATTTGATGACAGAGCTTTTACTCTCCAGTATAAGACACTCAGAGGTTTTCAAACACTGTTTCAAAGTATGATCCTCTCAGATGGAAAAAGAGAGTTATTGTGTTCTTGCTGGAGGTTATTATGTTCCTGTCTGTCTTGTGCAGTTTTATTCTAAGTCATCTACTGACTTTCTGATGCTCTTTTCAGATAACATAGAACAACAGCTAAAAATAGAAATGGCTCCATACTGCAGCGTAATGTTTCACACGATTTTTACCCAGAGATGTGAACTTCAACAACTGCTAAGAAATACTAAAAGAGAGTCTATGTGCTGATAAAAGAAGCACTGGAGTGTAGCGATTAGTCAAATACTGTATACAGTGGTGTGTGAAAGTTTGTGAACCCTTGGGAATTTTCTCTGTTTCTGCATAAATGGGACCTGAAACATGATCAGATTCTCAGAGAAGTCATAACATTAAAAAAATTGAATGATTGAATGAAATTAAATAAATCAGAAAAATAAATACACGTGTGCATTTATTTATTGTGGAAAATGATCCACTCTTGCAGATTTGTCTGTGCCAAAAGTATGTGAACCTCTTAATTATTATTTAATTATTAAGTATTGTTGGGTGTTTCAGTGACAATCAGGTGGGAGAAATCTGGTTCAGTATCAAAGTCTGATCTTGACACTTCAGGTTTTGAGAATCTTGTCATGACTCGAACAAAGGAGATTTTGGACTCTGGACAAATGGAGAACATTCAACACCACGGTTACCCTCCCCAGGAACAGTCGACCAACAGAGATCACACAGCGAGCAAAGCATGCAGTAACCCTGGAGGTCACAGGGAACCCCAGGGTAACATCTAAGAAACTAAAGTCTTCTACTACAGTGGCTAATATCAATGGTTACGAGTGCAGGACAACACTGAACTCAGAAAACTATCAATCAAATCAATCAGGATCTATCAAAATAGATCCTGACCTTAATCCTATACAAGGGGTGTGGAAGGACGGTTTGTGCATGGAAGCCAACCAACATCCCTGAGTTGAAGCTTTTCTGTGAAGACGAATGGACTCAAATCTATCCAAGCTGATGTGCAGGGCTGACAAACAGTTACCGGGAAATGTTTAGTAGAAGTTAACAACACTAACATACTTATGCCACACACAAATATTTAAGACTGGCTGACTATCCACTTTAAATAAGTGAGATTTTTAAGATGTATTATATATTTCTGAATAGTTTTTATAGTGAAATGTGATTTAGTGAATCAGAAGTTTGAAATTTGTTAGTAATCACCAGGTACTAAGAAGGGGATTATATAAACCTCACCCCATACAGGCACACACATTTCACATGAGCCAACATTTACTGTATTCCCACACTGCTAAAGGAAATAAAAAACATGAAAGCATTCTGGTGTCACACAGTCACAATCTGCTGTGTGTGATTCACTGTATCTATATGTCCATTCTTGTGACAAACTACAGGGGTAAGGTCACAATATGCTTACACACAGAAACACACGCAGGGCGACATAGCTGGCGTTCAGTGTTTCCACACATGTAGAAGTTAAAGGTCTACAATCGGTCCTGCTGGAACCATTAACACCCCCCCCAACATGTAAACACGTGAACTGGTAGAGACAGCACGCAGGAGCCGAACGATGACCCAGCCTTACAGGAAGGTCTGCTGGTGTCATTGAAATGTACCCATAATGCACTGCCAGTGAGATAAGCGGTAAGATGCTTCCAGTTTTAGGTTCTGTTCACGTACCGCAACACCACCTCTTTTCATCAGACTGTGAAGGTGACATTGATGATGCTCAGACAGCCAACAGACGTCAGACCAGGTATTACTACAATATGACTTACTGTACATTCTGGTAATTTATCTAAGAACAGAGGCTTATTTCCCAGATCAGCATGAGCGCAGCCAAAATGCACAGGAGCCTAATGTATCTGAAAGAGTGTGTGTGTGTGTGTGTTTGCTCTGAATGGTGATTTTGAATAACGATCAAACAAGCACAGTTTAACAGCTTTATGCAAAACCAAACTGTCAAATGTGTGTGTCTGTGAGAATCCATAACAGTCACACACACACACACACACATAGGCCATGTGTGTTACTAAACGTCTTAATAGGGCAACAGGTGAGGCTGTCTGCACCCTAGCAACAGCTGCCTCGACAACCAGCTGCTGGACCCCATGTGTTACCACGGAGACAGGGAACATCATATTTAATGCTGCTTATCTTACATGTCACAAACATCTAAAGTCACTCTGTTCAGTATTCTTCGACTGATAGCTGTGGATGCTTAAATCAATTGACCATCAACTGAGCAGTTATTATCCGTTCACTGATCAATGGCGGACGTCGCTGCACGTTACAACCATTGGATCAAAGCAACACTTGTCATCCAATCCCATCAGCATGTGTTAACCATCAGGGTTAGACTTCATCAGCTGTTTGTATCTATTACATTTGTGTCTGAGTCACAAATGTAGTACTTGGTGCTCAACTGCAAATATAAGGTCTCCGTTTGGGTTATGCTTCTACTACAATGTATTGTTAAAAATTAAATGCATAATTCCAGCAAAATGTTACCGGAGACCCCTGGTCATGTTTCAGACATCTATGAGTTGGTAACAGTTCCACCAAAGAGATAATTGTGACCTTCTCCTATGGTTTCAAGTAGGTAAAATTACCCAGTATTCACAAAATATTACAGAAAATTACATTATTACATAGTACAAATACATCAAATTAGCTCCACTTTGAGCAGCTATGATAGTATACACTGATACATCAGAATTAACAACCTAATACATTAACAATCTAATATAAAAAACAATATAACAGATCAGTCATTACGAGCATTTTTCTTTGAAACAGGTACTGCAAGTTTTGATACTTTAAGTACATTTTGTTTAAAAATCTCCTTCCTACATCACTGGTATAATACTACCCAGCCCGATGACCTAAAACGTCAGAAGTTGAGCAAGTCGTCCATAAATTTCAGGGCTGGAGGTTCAGTCTTGTGCCACCTGTCCATACTGCATGTCTACGTGTCCTTGGGTAAGACACTGTACTCCAAGTTACTCCCAGTGGATCAGACCAGCTACTGGTGACCACCAACTGGTGAGTGAGTGTGTGTGGTAAGCTAGGAAATCACTATATCCTATTTAAGCACAGTCTATTTATCATTTACCACTAACTTTCAAAACAGCAGAAGATTAAAGATTAAAACAGATCAGTTAAATCTGATCTTTTTATGTTGGATGGACATTCCTTCCAGTTTGGCTTGAATGGATGTTTCTCCATAAATGTCCAAAAAAGCTGAAACTTCCTCATCTTTCCATTCACCCCTGTCTCTGTCATTGCTTCCCTCTGTGTTTATTTTAACCTGACTGTGATATACCAACACGGCCCGATGGCAATATGCACATGAGCACTGAGGTGAAATGCTGACCGCTTTGACAGCAGTCACACTTTCAGATGTTGGATATGAATAGAATCTAGGAGAGATCGGATTTGGGCCACTTCAACATGTTATGTGAACATAGCTTTGGACTGGCCACAGCACATCTGGAGATGGTTGAAATGTCAACTTTACCACTTCCTACTATCAAGGAAGCCCAGGAAAAAGCTACAGAGAAGTCAATTCCTGGCAAATATAAAAAGTACAGCAGATGCCTTTGATCTTGGACACACCAAGTCTGTAAGCTCCACCTACACTTTAAAAACAACAGGTAACACCTAATCGACTTAAGAAAGTTGAACTTAAGCTGTTAAATGTAACTGATGTTTGTACAAATTGGTCATGACATGTGATCTGATCTTTGCCAAAGTTACAAATAAAAACAAACACAATATTTCTAGGTTCATTCAACAAAAACAGTCATGATCTTTCATGTCTATATTGAACTTTATTTAACTGGTGGTAGAAAAAGTAAGTGAAACAAAAGGCTTCTAATGTCACCTGGAGTCCGGTCAATGAAACCAGAATGGAGGTGTGTTTAGAGCTACCTTGACTTATCAAGACACCCCAACAGTGTCTCAGATCTCTCTTTTTTTCCCCCTTTCACTGTATGTAATTTGTATATTGAAAGCTGATCGCAGGGTGGACAAAATCACGATTAGAAGATCAACGGCGACCAGATGTTACTGAACAGATCAGCCCCAGGACAAACACTCGTTAAAAACTATGCACTGCAAACTGACCTTCACCTTTGTGCACAGATGTTTTAGTGCTGCAGTTGAAAGACAAATGAATAGTGGACAACTAAGAAAAGAAAGTGGACAACACACATGGACAAGCAATCGAGCTCTGTGGCCAGGCAACCTCCCAGATGCCTCGAGAACAGTTCTTCACTGAACCAAAACATCAATGGATAATCATCAGTAAGAAATAGCAAAAACAGGAAGACGGGGTGGCAAAATCTCTCACAAAAAAACAGCGTTGTTGTTGAATTGTTAACTATTATGAACTTAACCTCATCATTAATAATAATCAAACTGCCACTGATGCGTGATTTTAGATTAAGATTGAGTGAAGTATGAGCAGCCTATAATGTAGCATAACGGAGGTCTACACGTACCTCAAAACTGCAGTATAATGCTCGAGATAAAAGTAATGAGTAAATTCCATCAGTGACCCAGACTAGGAGAGACTGAGTCCAGCTTGTGGCAGCAGTCAGCGGTTGTCTAATGTCAACATAATGTTTTAAATTCACTTTTTTCAATACTGCTTCACCTCAAATGACAGCTTCTCTCTGAAGATGAATAATTCATTTCTGTCTCATTATTTTAACATACTTCCTGCATATATTCTTTAACACTGCAGCGGGAGTAGAGTATGTTTCCTATCTGAATCTCTCACACACACACACACTCACTTTAATGGCTTCGGCTCCAGTTTCCCATGCAGAGGAAAACCACCTCCATCACTCTTCCAACACAAACCACACACTGCTCTCTCACTCTGTCTCTTGCAACAACCACACACTCAAACTTTCTCTCTCTCTCTCACACACACACACACACAGAAAGAAAGAGAGAGCTTGTAATAGTTAAGTGCTTGCCAGGCACCACACTCCGTTCACAACACACACACAGACGCAGCAGATGATGTATTCTCCATAGGGAGGCTTCTTCTTATAAAGAGACAATGCAATTATCAGAGATAGAACTGTCTCTGTATGTCTCTGAATATCTATATCTCTCTCTCTCTCAGTTAGTTTAACCACTTATTTCTCATTTCTGGATACTGTGAGAATCTCCCTCCTGTTTCCACTGTGATAACAACAAGCTTTTCCTCCTATTTAAGACTCAAGGCTGCTGCACGCGCACACACACTCACGATTGGCTGAAGGCCATAGAAACAAAAATACTTTCACCTATTAAGGAAACTGAGGAAGACCTTGAACATTTCTATGTGCTCGCTTGTACACATACATGTCGACCGCATGTGTCTCTCTCTCTCTTTCTTTTGCTCGTCCGTCAGCACCATCTGACTCATTCCAGCAGGAACCAATCGAATCAGAGCTGTGGTTTTCGGGGGGGGGGGGGGTGATGACATCATCCGAGTTGCGTTCCTACCACATGGAGAGATGCCATCTGGAGAGAGCTGACTCGGCACAACACACGAGCGCAGCAGAATCCCTTCAGTGTTGTAGCCTGGGATCAAACAGTCCTGGTCTGAGTTAAAGCAGGCTGGAGGAAAAAAACAGTAAGGTGATTCCAATTTGATGGTTTGAAGGGTCAGTTAAGCCAAATTATGGAAAATGTGATTTTCTCCTGTACCTCCAGTGGTATCTTGCAGACAGAGGTGCTTACAGTGTAACTGCACACATGCCTTTGCAGAAACTGTTTGACATTCCACGGGCGGATCGACAGGGGGGCAAAGGGGGCCAATGATGGGCAGCAGTACAGTATTGTGTAAAATAAAATGACAAATAAGTCAATTTGCTTATTTGTCATTTTATAAGCTTATGGACTTATAAAATGACTAAATGATTAACCTGACTATCATTAAAAATAGCACTGCACGGAAGACAATCTTTTTTATTTGGGTGAACTTATCCTCTAAAGACTATTGGTTATAACCAGAGGAAGAATTAGACCACACTGAGAGTCCTGTTGCACATCTGATTGGCACACTGTATTCAGCAGCCGTAGACGAAACATATTTTCTGTGTATTAGAAATAAGTCTACCTTATCATACTGTTTACTCTGACTGCATTCTTGCATCAAATCAACTGAAATAAGTACTCCAGTAAGGCAATACATTAGAAAGGCTGTCACAGTCACCCAGCATGACATCAGATAAGTTAGCCTACAGTACAAGCCGAACATGACATGACCTAGTTTCACCGGCTGACACTATTCCTCTGGTCAGGTTCCACTGAATGTCATGCATTTGTTGGGAAAAATCCAGCAACTGTTTCATAAGCAATGATAAATAATGAGAGCAACACAAAGAGCATCTTCAAGACAGGTCCTTCCAGGTATCATGGTAACCACATGGGTTCCACAAGGCTCTGTCCTTGGCCCCCTTCTTTTCTCACTATACACTCGCTCACTCGGTCACATCATCCAATCCCATGGCTTTTCCTACCACTCTTATGCTGACGACACTCAGCTCTATCTGTCCTTCCCACC
>JAUMHL010000014.1:3592629-3623486 GCA_032362345.1 Sandelia bainsii
TGTAAAGTGCCTTGAGATGACCTTTGTTATGATTTGGCGCTATACAAATAAAGATGAATTGAATTGAATTGAATTGAGTGAGCGGAGCAGGGGTGGGCAGGTAGAAATCAGGGGGAAACAAAAACAAGAGAATTGCGAGGGGTTGTGCAGTGACAAGGCAGCCAGAAGACTGAGGATGAATGTGACCAGGGTGAGGAACTATCCAATCGAACCACTAATCCTCTGGTTCATGTGGGACTTCTCTGCTAAGTGAGTCACAGTCACCTGTATTTTCTCCAAAAATTGGTATTAAACAGAATATTGTCTTCAGTTCATTGGAAAAAGGCAAAGTTAGAGCCTTAGAGGTTGGTTGGTGCTGACTGGGGATGAGGAGTTCGGGGGTTGGCTACACCAACCTCAGTCTTGGCCTCAATGTGGCCTCTCCTATGAAAATGGTCTGGATCTACCACTGAGGTGAAGTTAAAGGTTGAGCTTCGCTGGTGTTGATGGAGAAATTCATCGACTTAAATCAATTGATTTTTCATTTTGGTTAAAAAGATGTATTCAACAACTACAGCACTACACTACAACTCAAACTCTTGATATGTGGTGTAAAACCCTACTAATTAAAGCCTGCCACAACCACCACAAGGACAGAATAAATGTCTCCAAATACGGTGATACAGTACTGTACATGCAAAAACACACTGTATAGTACTACTACTAAAAGTTTGCAAGTAAAAAGACACTGTAATGTGTAAGTCTATGTTGGAAAATCCAACAGTTTTATTGGAATTTCTGCTGTGCATGCAGATCTTGGATTGTGCTGAGTCATTCAGTCCAAACTGCAGCTGGTAACCAGTCCACTACATTGTGTTTTAAAATGAATAATGTCGACGTAGCCCTCCTGGTAGCTGAGTTCAGCTATCTGTTAAAGTCCTTCTATTAGCATCCTAACCGTGCATGTTTGCTGTCAGCTTTCAGGGCTGAGATTCATACAGGAGACAACAAACCGCAAGATAAGACGAGGCAATGGGTTGAATTTGGCACGTCACCCAAGCCTACCTGTCAGCAGGCAAGATGAACACGTGCTGCCTTTGTCTCTGTAATAGTCTACAAATAATGAGCATCTTTGGAAGAGGAACAGTGAGGCTGAATTCTCAGATCCTGGATGTGAAGCACAAAAGATTAGACGATAATTGTACCCTGAACCGAGGAATATTAAGGATTAATGTTTCCACTCTCCAGTCTCTCTGTTCTATTAATACTCTACAGTAAGCCAAGTTCTGCTCGCTCAATTACAGCCCGATGCAAACGCTCCTCTGTGAGTGTGTGCAGCCTCTTCTGAGGATGAATGAGCTTTAATTAGTGTTTGGTTCAAACAAATGCAGATAAAAAATAATGTCAAGAGAAGGTGGAAACACTACCGAGCAGCAGGGGAAGGATGAAAAAGGAAAAAAAAAACACAAAAAGAAATAATAAAAAAAGAGTATTGTGAATCAGTCCCAGCTGCTTCATTCACTCTGTGCATGGAAAGTATGAAGAGAACTTTGAAAATGAATGAAACTTTACAAGAGCACACACACAAATACAAACTGTGAGCGTGAGTCTCAAAGACCTACTTGTGTTAATAGCGGAGTATTTTCCACATACACACACACACACTCACTCACTCACTAAGGCCAAACCACAGCACACTAGATCTTCATACGTCTGAGAGGTTTTAAGTTTTAAGCTGAACCGAAGTGAAACCAGCTCGTGTCTAAGCCTTAGAGCGATAAAACCAGGTTATCAACACGCTGGTAAATGGAGTCGGTTAACCTGCCAGTGAGCTCATCAATCAGTAAAACAGTCCACCTGGTAATGAGTCAGTTCATCAGTCAGCCCAGCTGTCTTAGCTCTTAATTTAAGGGGTACAATTCAGACATTTTAGTTTAACTATAGAAGTACTAGCTGTGGTTGTACTTCAAATGAGTCACACCAGACAGCAACATCACAAAAATAATTAACAACCAAAAGATAAATTAACATTCAGAAACACATTTTCTTGTGTTCACGTATGCTGGCAGTTCTTTATCTGGGCTTGTTGAGTTGCGTTTTTGTAGACTAGCAGTGGTTAGGGTAGTGAGAGCTGGAAAACAAGCAGGACAGTGGCCCTTGAGGACCAGGATTGAAAACCCCTGATATAAACCAGTCCCCCAGAACAGACTCAAAAACTGCTCTTTTACCACCAATGCAAGAATCAAACACTCACAGAGACAATCTAATGGTGAGAAAACCAAAAGTGCAGTCTTATGCATGAACCCATGAACATGGACCCATTTTACACGGTCAAGAAACAGGAGTTTCGTGACTTGTTGTTAACAATCTATATGTATCTAGATATGAAATTAACTCTATTGGGATATGAAAGTTTGGTCGTATTGCGCAGTTCTACTTGCATATGTGGTCTAAGATCACACTCATATCTGAGCTCTGACTACGTCGCCCCTGTCCAAACTAATCAGATTGGAATCAATGCATTTTTGTTTTAATATCTCACTTCTCTGCGTCAACATCCCTCAGTGCTGGCACAATAAACAAAGGATGAAAGAAACAACAGTGACTGGGGTCAATGCAAAGACAACAAAGTTTCCCATTTTTTAGACATTTATTGTGAGTCACTTTAAAGAGATCACTTTCTTCGATCTGTATCATGATGCAGAAATTATGTTATTGGTGTTACTCTTCAGAGGAACAAGCAGCTCACATTCTCATTTCGATCTGTACACGTGGCTCCGCTTAGGAGCTCCACTGTTCACATCGGAGCTGGATTCAAGTCAATCACAAACATGCATGTGAACCCCACACATAAAAACATCAGATCTAACATTAGGGCCTGTAAGTAGAGTATTGTGAAGTGCCTGTCGCTTAGCTTCAGAAATTCCGGCATATTTCCAACAAATCATGGATTGATGGGGGCTGACAGCTGAGGACAACATGAGAGAAGACTGGGTCTAAAAATGTATTTCGTTATCTCCATATTTAAATGATATCTCTCTTGGCTGATTTAGTGGCTTTGGCAGCTTATTTAGAATCCTCTTGATATTTTAATTATTAAATTATAAATATTCTTAATGACAACCCTTCTATGCTGCTGTTAGTGATGGGCGAGGCTATTTAAAGCCAACAGTCCCACTTGAGCAAGCACAAAGCGACAGTGGAGAGGAAAAACTCCCTTTAACGGAAGAAACCTCCAGCAGAACCAGGCTCAGGGTGGGCGGCCATCTGCCTCGACCGGTTGGGGTGAGTGAAAAGGAAAGAACAGTAGGCAGCAAAAGAACAACACAACAATGAAACACTTGGCAAACAAAAAAAGAACATCTGGTTTTCTGAACCTGCCAGCTCAGGTACTGATGTACTGATGTCCTGCTTAATAAAAGCAGCATTATGATGAACTGGGAACAGACATACCAGGATTCTCCTCAAGTCCACTGGATTTATGAGACACGCAAGTGGAAATTAGAAACTCGGTGTTCTGGAAACTGCAGCAGTACTCTCTGGAGACTGGGTAGATTTGCTTATTTGCTGTGGATTACACAACTGTTTTCACAGATTTAATTTATTGCCCATAACTGTGTTCGTACAACAAATAAAACATGAATGAGACAGACTCTCCATCCACTAGTTCACCTGTCTTACACATGACTGTAGCTACTAGTTTTGTGAAAATAAAAATTAACACCAGTTTACTTTAATGTGTCCAGTACTGGTTTTGTACCAGTTAACTAGTAAATACACAGAACTAGTCAGACAAGAAATCCCCTTCACTTCACAAGCTTTTATCCGTTGACAGCACATTTGACTAAGAACACATGCTTTTCCTAAACCACATTTCTCTGTCTTGTTCTTCCCTCTCCACACACACACACACACACACATACACACACACACACACACAGTAGTTTCCTTGTTTACCAAGAGAAGCCAATAAAATGTTTTACTGCTGTGTAGTATAGAGTGAGGGGCTAATTACTAACTGCAGTAAACTAATGAACAGCACTGATGTTAGGACATGGAGGGAGCAGTAAACCAAGCTAAAACTAAACTCACACACTCGTTAATTACAACCCTGGTAAAGACATTAAGACTAAAACAAAAGGCAGTACGATAATTTTATCTTTAACATCACTTCACCTGTGTCCAAATCTAAGTTTGTTTAGGCCTGACAACTTTAAGTACACTGGATTTTTGTACTGCAAGATGTTTCATCAAGATGAGCTTCTCTCAACATAAAAAGCAGAATTGCAATACGTATTTTTGCTATAATCAGTTCAATTTAACTTAACAGAGCTGAAAGTGCTTCCTTATTTTGCTGACAAACTGACAACATTAAATGATTGAAATCAATGACCCAGTTTTTTTTATTCCCTCAACTAATCAATCAAGTGAAAGTCGCTTCAGCAGTAAAACCTAAAATCAGGCGATGTGATACCGTTCTGCTTTTTTTTTTTAAAAAGAGCGAGACAAAGGAATCAATAAGAGATGAAGAGAGCTCAATAGCACGGTGTGCGAGTCTGACTGACTCTCTCTCAGGATCCTTATCTGCTCTCTGACAGCTCAGCGAGCCGCAGGGGAGCCACACACTTGAACGAAGGGTGGTGAGTAATTACTCACGGTCAAGGATACTGGTGATCTCCAAGGAAGCCCTATTAAGTGTGTGTGTGTGTGTGTGTGTGTGTGTGTGTGTGGTCACAGCCTTCCTCTGCTGTCAAGCATGGACCACAGGGGACGTCTGGATAACAAAAATCTACTAGTCTCAACTAAAATCATGGACAGGTGACACATCAGTCCGAACAGGTGACCATACTGATGAAAAAGAAGACATGTAAGATATAATACCGCAGCGTTATACAGATCAGTGTCTTGAGGTACAGTATGACCTTATCTGCTTGTTAAGTGATGACGTATCACCCAGGTGTTAATACTGTTTCCAGGTCAGAGCTTTGATTCCTTCTTCTCAGTTTAATGCGCCTCAGTGTCGTTTTCTCTGTTGTTTCACTTCATCTGAACTATCTAAAATCTAAAGCCGCATGTCTGTTGTCATTTTACTGCTTTCTTTGCAATGAGAAAAAGAAATGGCTACAGTTGATTAGACGGTTTCTTAAATTAATGACAAAAAGTGGGCTGCTTTGATGCCTCATTAGCTGGCTAGTTAGCATAAATGTTATACATTTTGATGGAAGTAATGTTAAAAAGTGGGAACTATTAAGAACAAGTTAGACATAAAGACTGGATTTCATTTGTACAACAATCACTGTATGTTGCAACTGATGGTTTCGTCTTTTTCATTAGAAGTAGCGTAATAACAAATTTCATATTTTACATAAATGAAAATTTCACCCTACACTGTACATCCAGGGTGTGTATTAGCATTTTCCCCTCAGCAAAACAGCTTTGGAGGCCTTTGCATTTTTCATCAAATCATTAGATGTCAGTTAATGTTAACCTAATTTAACATTACAAGCTTTAGTGCTACTGCTGGTACAGTGCTGTTGTTTTAAGTAAAATAGTAAAATATCCGATCTTGCAGTACAATAATCTTTCTCTAACCCCAACCATACTGTGCTGTATTAGTTCAGCAATTCATCTTTTTCAGTTACTGTTGTTCAGTTGCGCCCATTGAGACGTCACTTTTATGATTTATGAGGAGTGTAAATTGCGGAGAATTAGGCACACGGCCCTACCAAGTGTAAACAGCATCTTTGGGCTCTGTATGAATAAAACCCCTCAGTGGATGCACCAAGGCTGTTACAGTACTGCAATTTTTACGCACAACCATAAAAATTTGCATTCAAACGTGGCGTTTTCAGTTGTTTTTCTGGACAGACGGTTATTTTAAATGCGGCCTGAGATGATTAATGATGTGATGATTTCCACGCTGTTGTGCTGTTTTATTGTCTGCTCCTCTGTGTGTTAAAGGGTTCATTCACAAACCCTTTAACATGAGGTTAGAGGGCTCATGCTGGTGCTCTCAGACAAACCTATTATTTTAGGGAATAAAATAGGTTGGATGTCATTTAAAAAAAAACGATTTTGACATTGAAAGTACATTTTTTAATAGTATAACAGTATAATTAAATTCTTTATCTCCAACAGTCTGACTATCTTTGGCTTTTAACAGCTCGGTGCTGCCCTGTCAATCAGGATAAAAGCTTCCTGTCTCTGTCTCTCACACACACACACACACACACACACACACAGACAAAGGCAAACACCTGCCCACAGCAGTTAATAACATCAAGGTCTATTAGATAGCACCACTAATCAGCTAGTAACACACACACTCACATATGTCTGTGAAATGTCTTTGTGATCGATTATAGCCAAAACGGATGCTCATTACACTAACACACACACACACGCACACACCATATGGCTGCAGCTGTCCAAGGACTAGAAAGCTTTTAAGAAAGGGGGGGGACAAAAGGAGGCGGAGTGGAAATCCTTTCTTTGTATTTGTCTATTTAACACTCTTTCCCTCTCTCTCTCTCTCTTTCTCTCTCTGGTTTGTCCCCTGGTGGGTAATAAGGGCTAATCCACTTAAGCTGCCTCTTTCTCCCTCTTTCTCCGTTCGTGTCTGTCACCCCAACATCCCACACACACACACACATATAAAAACACTTCATTCCTCACACCCATCTGCCACCGTTCTGGACACTGGGTGTGTGTGAGTGGGAGACAAAAGAGCAGAAACGGAAGGAGGGAAGGAGGGAATCCCAGCCTCTCTCCTCAGCAGCAGCATCTTATTGTTCCCAGTGACAGCAGGAGCGAGAGACCATATCTCTCTCCCTCTCTCTGTCACTCTCACACACACACATGCACAAACACTCGTCAATAATAGATGCAGGCTCCTCCCTCCATGTTTCCTCACCATGGATACATCCGTTTTTTGCGTTAGTCACCTCCTGAAGACGCAAGGAAAGGATGCGAGGAGAGACGAAACGAGGAAACACTGAATCCTCATTGGAAGCCACGTCCCTCTCTGGTGAGGACAGCACAATTTGAGAAGCAGTCAGTCAGAGTTTAGTTACGTGGTGGCTTTTGTCGATTTGGAGTCTCCCTTTACTTCTATACACATAGAATAATAAGTTCATGGCTCAGACACAAAATGCACACAAACCATATGTCTAGTGGTCTAGTGTCTTTTTCAGACACACAAATCCACTACTGGTTAATCTAAGGACAAATAAAATGTTAGGTATATATCTACAGCTCAAAAGCTCTGGGATGGCCTTAACTAACGTCTCATTTAAAGAAACGCGGCTCTCTATTTGTAGGCAGTAATTCTGGATAATACTGTAAAACCTCAAACAATTCAAACTGTTGTGTGAGCAGATCTCTGTCCACTCACCCCAACCCGTCGAGGCAGATGGCCGCCCACCATGAGCCTGCTTCTGCTGGAGGTTTCTTCTGTTAAAGGGAGTTTTTTCCTCTCCACTGTCGCCCAGTGCTTGCTCAAGGGGGACTGTTGGGTTTCTTTTGGTATAACTTTATGCTTATCACCTTATTTGTGAAGTGCCTTGAGATGATTCTGTTGTGATCTGGTGCTATATAAGTAAAACTGAATAAAACTGAATGGAATTGAATTGAATTGAAAGACATCAATCCAACTTACAAATAGTGCCTGCCTGCACCCCAACTGTCACAGCTCAGTCCAGTTAACCACTGTTAAAAAAAAAAACACATCAATGAGCCACATCCCTACCAACCCAACCCTGACATGTTCCTCCACTACCATAAATATGTGAAAGAGGCCTCATGAATCATCACTTGAATCTGGTTCATTCTCTCCACTCTCATAGTGTCATTTTCAGCTGGAAGAGCTAACTCGAAAAACCCACCGTACGCAGCTCTGCACTGAACAGCAGACCGACACAGTCGAGTGGAAGTACTAGCTTAGTATTTGCATTATTTTGTATTGTTAGTGACAGTGTGATCTTATTGATCTTCATTCAAACAACAACAGCAACAGCAGTAATTGATTTAAATGACACCTCTGATGAGACGTGAGGCTGTCTACACTTCAGCTGGTGTTTCTCCATTTGCAATCAGAAACATGCCAGCACCACGCATACATACAAACACACACAAACACACACCTCCCTCTGTCTTTCCCTCTTGCTTATATTGCAGGTTAATCTGGCTGTAAGCCTGGAGGAAGCAGTGTGTGTGTGTGTGTGTTTCTGATTCAGAGTGAATGAATGGATTACTGGTCATTCATCCGTGTAATGCTTATGTTCGCAAACCACTTAAACTCACACACATACACACACGCACGTGCACATACTGTCTCTCTGCCACTTCTACTCACAGGCCAACAAAGTCATTTTTAAATGTGCTGCTGCAAACGCACGCAAACACTATGTAAAGTCAACCACAAGTATTCATTCTTTTAATTACAGTATTTCTCTCAGTGAAAGTAATCAGTGATAGTACAGATGAGGTCTAATAAATAGGCTAAACGTTTGTTTTCAGGGTGAGCTGAGGCCTCAGGATGTAACTGAACCACATTAAATGGTTCATCGTCATGATTTCATGAATTCGTCGTTCCTGCATCAGTTACTTTCTTTCAGTCACAGAAAGCAGCTGAGTCAGTTTCTACTGCAACAGCAATCCCCGGCATCATGTTACCATATGATTCCAGTAACCTCCACACACGGAGCAGATTTTAAATTTGAGGAAAAATAGAGCACTAGCGTCGCTTCAGTCCTCAGCATCCAGATGCCCTGAGCTGAGGTATCGCAGGAAAAGAAAAAGGTGGATTGTGCATCCTGGATCGTGCGTTTGTAGCTCTGATATGATGAACTGCACCAACTTAGATAACTGCACACACATCTGGACAAGCCTCACTTTCAGTCATGGTGCTGCACTCAGCTGGAAATGGATGGATAGAAGGAGGAAAAGAGATGGAGCAGGGGGGGGAGGGAAGTTCAAACTCTTACTACCAGTTTTTTTTTTTTTTTTGCAGGAAAGTGGGTTTCAGCTGCCAACTGATGATCCAATAAGCACTTTGAAGCACGCTGAAGGTATGAGGGTGAAATGAAGTTTCTACTCAGCATGAAATCCTCAGTTATGACTGTCAGCAACATTCTGCAACCAAATCAACTAGAGATGGGATTTTATAAGCATTTTACCAAATCGCCATCCATGTCTGAATCTCCTTATTGTATTCAGGTAGTTTGTATGGTGGCGAATGAAGACGTTTTGTTTCAGCATGGTAACAAAACAATTTTCAACAGTTTCATGTAACAAAAAATACATTTTAAAATTCAAGTATCACATTATTTGCAAAACTAACATAACCTAACACTGACCTTTTTTTCCCCTCTCCGTAAAGCAGTGGCGTTTATGCATAAACTGAACAAATCCATGATATTTCCACAACGGGAACCAAACATTTATGACTGGTGCCATAACAAGAGATACATCACACAGCCGACATCCTTACCACGGCATCAAAGGGCATCTTTAGCGTTGGTATGTGACATCAAAAGACTGACGAAGCGTCAGTATTTGGTGCCTTTGGAAGCGTCGTTGTCGGACACTGCGGGATGAGAATGTGTTGAGGTAACATTACCTGAAGGCGAGCTCGTTGTCGTACTAAAGTTCACAGAATCTGACCACAGTTCAGGCAAGTTGCAGAAACTCACAGAGTTAGTGAATTGTAAGCAACCTCCCACGAATACTGCATTTTGCCGTTGTTTCGTTGACTTCTAACCCAGCATGTTTGTTGTGTAACGACAGCACTGCTGAGTTATCACACGTTCATATACTTCATCCATCCTGGTGCCTATGGAGTCAAGAGGGAGTGAGGCCAAGGATACTCAACTTAACAGAGGATGCAGCTGAAAGATTCAATAGGGGGTTCTTTGGTACCTCACAGCAAGGAATCAGCAAAAAGAACAATCACACAGACCTCGCATTTCATGCCCAGCTACTGTCTGTTGATTGACTTCCATTAGTTCTGTGGTCCAGTGCGCTTAACACTAATGTCATCTACTCTTACACTGCACAGTGACGCTCATGGTTGCTGTCTAAGGCAACATTACGGAAATTTAGGAAACTTTTAACCAAACATCACCATGACTACAGCCATTCCTAATGGATTTCAACTGATTGTCTGAGAGAATCGACTCTAATAACTTCCCTCCTCACTGCTGGAATTCAAAGAGCACACGCCGTCATTCAGCCTCACGAGAACAAGCAGCTATTAAAGCCAAACAGTGGCAGTATGAAGAGAAGCACACGAGATAAAATGATGCGTTAATGTTGTTTTTCTGCAGACAGTTGGGTTCTATGAGAAATCTGTATCAAAAAAAGCTGCATTTAGCAAAGATCTGTTGGTGCCTCTATGCTTCAGTCATGATGTCTCTTGGCGTGAGTGTAGTCTTAATCTCCCAGCATGCCCGGGCGAGGAGCCGCTGTGCTTCACCTGTTTCCAACATGACACCGAGCAGAATGACATCACTGACTTGCTGCTTGCGACATCTGTTGTTCTGACAAAATAAGAAGATACTGACTGAATAAGAAAATACTGCTGTGTGATGATCCGGCAGCATAGCAACAGCAGCAGCTATTGACAGACAGCTGGCGTCAGTTGTCTGATAAACACTCTGACACTGCCCTCTGATTGCATGCGTGTAGGTATGAATGTGTTTGTGTGTGTGTTACTTCCTGTTTCCGTCTGATAATTTAGGATCCTATTTATAAACTGCTGATTAGCATAACATTGAGCAGCCACGCCGCCTTCGCTTTCCTGTGAGTGCATGTCTTGTGTGTGACTCCATCCCGGCAAGATGACGTGTACTTGCATATATTCTGATACTTTACATTTTTTTGTGCTATTGCATTAAAATGTGTCAATTGTCGGGTTGTATTTTGCACTTAACAATTGTGGCTTCATGTATTAAAATCACTATTTCTAAAGTACAAAATCTGATAAACTTACGTTTTTCAGCTTTATGCAAGTAAGGAAGCCCTAAATTTGACTGATCTAAATTTGATCTTATATAAATTGTGGAAAACTTTTTGACAATACTGTGATTTCGGTGTCAGGACAGTTCACAGTCCTGACACTCACGATACGTCTCCCTTGTAGCTTAGCTGGTGTTGACAGTCAAATGTTTGTGATGCTGAATGATGCTTAATTGTTGTTTCCTGATACAGCTATGTTTCATTTTTAGGACTGGAAATGTCCATGTCGGTATTCTATGTCTGAGCACAGAAACTAATAATAAAAAAAGAGCAAATGGCGTGCTGAGAGCAAGAAGAATTTAATAATCCAGTTGATCAGGTTTCACTGCTCAGCTGAAACCGACCTCCCTCTCATGAAGTTCTCTCTTATCCAGCTCCCTCAGTCCTCGTTACCCTTGTCACTCCATCCAGTATTTCATCCAAATGGAGCATTTTCCCTCCATTTGTTCATCTTCTCTACACAGACTGCAGCCTACGCTAGCAGAGTAAGGTGAATCGAAATGCCTCTTATACTCTACCTAACTTCTTGTGATACATTCACGCACTGTTCTATCATTCGTACTCACTCAATCATTCAATGCGTCCTCCTTTCTGACGATAGAGACATAAAATGTGTGATGTCTCGTCTGTGCAGGCCTCCTCCTACCTTTAACATTGTGCAAACCATTTCTAGAACACACAGTTAGCTAAACAGATTATTATAGGCAGAGGTGATAAGTAACTAAGCGCATTTACACAAGTACTGCACTTAAGTACAATTTTGAGGTACTTGTACTTTATTGGAGTATTTCCGGTTGTTTTAGTTTTACTCCACTACAAATAAGAAGAAGGTATTGTACATTTACTCCACTACATTCATTTTAAAATCATTAGGTACTTGTTACTTTTTGCAGGATTGGAGTCTTATAAAATTATATATTAATAAAGTTTATTATGTATTAATAAGGTCGTTAAAATCAGCTCCACCTTTACCGACTGCTTTTTGTATTCTACAGTCTGTAGGTAACTACACATTTAGTAATTTTTACCTTTGAGAATTTCTCCAACACATCTGGACTAGACTTCAACATTTATGTTAACAGCAGAATTACATTTTAGAGGTTGTACTTTAGTACTTTTATTTGAGTAGAAAAATTAAAGGGTACTTCTTGTGGTGCAGTATTTTTCTGGGCATGCAGTTGCACTTTTACTTGAGTATTGAGTTTGTGTACTTTGTACACTGCTAGTTATAGAGAGCCGAACTGAAACCACATCTTCCACATTAAGGTCCACAAGTAAGAAGACCTCATTGAAAATCCCATATCCATTACTAATATCACTAATAACTACAGAACCAGCCTTTAAATGCAGACTTTTTAAACAATATATTGTCCCGAATACCACCTTCTGGGCTCCGGAGCTTCAGTTACTACCACCTACCAAATAAATCCCAATCAGCTCACTAAGCCTGTTCCTGTTGTGTCCACATTCTCTGCTAGAAGCGAACTCCTCGTCTTGATCATTGTAGCAGCCAACATTTCCATTCATGCTGGTGGTGCCACCGGGGTAGACCAGTTTCTAATGGTATATTAGGCACTCAGCTTGAGTCCATCAGTGGTTTAGTGTTTCCATGTTCTCTGCGACGAGTGAGAGGGATGTCGGGCTCCAAAACTGAGATATAGACTGTGCATTTCCACATTTTAACAACACAATTACAGTTTAAGTTTTACTGATATCTCACTTATAGTAAAAAATAAAAATAGAATATCTGAATATCGTTTTTGGATCCAGTCCTAATATTGTCAGCAATAAAAGTCTGGTAAGTTTGTCGATGGGTCTCAGAGAGAACAGAAATGTCTGGAATAACAGTGGTACAGAGAGGACTGAATGCTGTATGAGTTTTAGACATAATATAAATATGTGTACAAAACCATTTTATTATTACACAGGCACCTGCTCTGCTGCACTTGTAGTCTGATTTAATGGAAGCTGTGGTTTTACAGATGTTAAAAACTAAATCGTTAATTAACCTTCTTAAAATTGTGAAGGTTTTAACTTCTTGTAGCCTGTGCTGTAGTGGTTGAACATCTGTGTTGAATTATGGAAAGATGTGTTGAGGAACAAGCTTTGTTTTTGCACAGTGAACTACGACAGAAACGCTTAACGTCGACGTGCACCGAGTCGCTGATGCTTAAGTAACGGAGGCTAAACTGGACTTAACATAAATACTTCAGCTCTGTGGATTCACTCATCAGCATTATTAGTCAAATTCAACAGTCTTGGCTGTTTACACGTTCACAAAGGAAGTAAAGAGCAAAACTCTTGTGTTGTGCTGGAACTGTAAATATCACTTTTATCACTGTACTGCACAAGCATGAAGCACCAAGGAGAGAAATCAGCATGAGTCTCACATGTGCGTCCCATCTCATTACTAAGTCTGACCGCGCTCTGGATACACTGAATTCAGCTCTGCAAAAAGCAGCTCTTCACAAGGGAGAATCCATCCTGACAGCACAGGGGGAGACGCTAACTGCACCGCAAACTAGAGCAAAGAGCAAAGTTGATTTCATTTTATAAGACAGTGTCAGAAGCATGGAGAAGAGTTATGATTAGTATCACTGGTATCAGTACTGGCAGATGCTCAATAATGTGAAATTGGTTTTAGGAATGAAGATGTGGTACGGAGCCGTCTCTAATTTCCTCTGTTCTGGAGTCAAACAGACATTCGGCTGAGTGAGGGAGACCCCTCCCTGCTTCACTCTCACAGCTTTGCAGACACACTGGTGGATTTAGTGTGTGCCTTTTTTTTTTTTATTATTGTTGACAAAAATAATCATATTGTGCTTGCAGACAATAAAGAGAACAGAAAGAAATATGTCTATTTAACGGAAAACTGCAAAGCAAACAACGTTGATTTAAGCCCCACACTGTTGTATGTCTGAGCCGATGCTGCGTTGTGTAATGATTTCACACAGACTCAAAAACTCAACTCTGCTTTTAACGCTTCATGTTCACACGTCCCGGCAGGTTAGAAGAAGAACAGTGAAGTAGAATACTAGTGAATTTAAAGTCTAAACAACGTTTTTATTCATATGGAGCCTCCAATATCTCCATGCATGAAAGGGCAACTTCACAGATTTGCACCCTATGGCTCTAGTTTGGGGAGCATGTGCATTGGTTTAAAAAAATCAGATACTGTAATACAGGGAAAACAGAGGAAGGTTTAGTACAATTCATTCATCATCCGATATAACATCTCAGCATTGGGAAACACTTATATCACATCTCTTGACATCATGTCATACAGCCCTGGCTCGTGTCTCTCGTATAGGATATACGATATATAGCTACATATGCAACAAGAACTCTCCAGACAACCCCAAAGATCAGCACGTGGCGACCACTTCCTCACCCAGACAGTCGTTTGACAACAGCCACACGAAGTCTGAAGGGATTTCCTGAATCCTCACTGACTCTTCCAGACAGCTCTAGACTTCCTTCTCACTATCCACATTTTGAAAAGGTGGCAACAGGAAATGATGTCGTCACTGAAACGAGGAAAAGATTTTTATTGTTAACATCTATAATTTTATGCAGCCTCTTTACTTACAAATAACAGTAGTTTTACGAGCATGTTTGACTCGGTAACTGGGTAAATCAAAGCCGACCTCCGGTAACTATTAACTGTGTGACAAAAATTCTAAATATTTGATTGATCTTTTGTCTTTTATATTTTCATAAATTAAAAATTTGTGGGGTTTTAACTAAATGATATATTTTACTCTGTTCTGTACATACAACATGTGTTTCCTGTCTGTCCTTTATTATTTATATCCAAGCATCTCAGGACAGATGATGCTGCTGTTCTATAAAACCCAATGAGGGTTTATAAATAAATAAAAACTTGATTTGATTTTATGAACATATTCATTCATTTATAATACAGATTGTTACTGCTGACTATGTCCATACTAAGCACATACTGAAATAACTTCAACCTGCCACCAGTTATCAGGCGTTCGGCTTGATAACTTCCGTGCTCTCCGGTATTTGACTTCCCTCCTCCGGTTGTTTTACCTTTGACCAGATCTCAATGAATCAGACTTTTTTTTTCCCAGCACTGTCTCTCAAAGGGGCTTTTGTTTGTACTGATGAGTCAACCAGAGGATTTCCACGTCCATCTGCTGGAAATGCTCCAGCTCACATCGTCTCAGATTATGGGAAAGACAAAGAGAAGAAGATCACACGTAGACTCGCGGAAACAGTGTTTGCCTGCGTGCACTTGATTTAATAAACCACCCTGGCAGCATTGTTCATAATAAAGTATAGAAGTGAATATCACTGAAGGGGGGAGAGGGAGAGTCAGGGTGTGTCGCCCCTCCAGCACCACTGCATATTCAGCATGTATGTGTTGTAACTGGGATCAGTCTCTCAATCACAAACGCACACCTGAATTCATACAACCCTGACATAACACTACATCACCTTGTTTGCACTTGTTTGTGCATTATTGAGCCTTAATGCGCAAACAAACACACATCAACGGTAGTTGATTAAACTAACTGTCAACTGATAATCTGTTATTTGTGTATTTTTAAAGCCAATATACTGTAAGAGATGCAACTTGCTATTATTCATCAGTCCAGATATGGTAAAAAAAAAAATTATGAAAAACGCTCATCACAAGTTCCCAGAGTGCAACTAACAGACCAAAAGTCAAAGATGTTCCATTTACAGTCACATATAATAAGGAAAATCTGTTCATTATCACCACGGAGAAACTGGATATTTGGTGTTTTTTGACTGATAAACAACTTAAATCAATTGTCAGAGTAGCTGCTGATAAATGTTCTGTTGTTCAGCTGATGGTTGACTCATCAGTTAATGGACTAATTGTTCAGGTACTGTAAAACTAGTAAAGATGAAATATGGTCTCAGCTACTGTTTTACTCCACTGTGAGGATGATTTCTGGACTGTTGGTCACACAAAATGAGCAAAGACCACAATTTGAAAGTGCAATATTAATGGACTTAATAGATGACTCACTGATGACAACAACTGACAGTTACAGCCCTTAGTCATTATGCTCTGATAGAAGAAGTGTCAGACACACACTCTTCTCACCAAAACACACACACACACACACACACACACAATAAAATCCTCATCATGACACCCTGCACACAAGCATGCACACACTTTCTCTCACTGTCAAACCCTTTTAGATCAGTTTATCCAGAATAATCAGTCATCTTTTGATTTTTCTTTCCTTTAAATGCAACACACGCACGCACACACTGTAACTGTGACATACCCAGCCTGCTGCACAAGGCTCCAACATTAATCCTCATTCAGATTCATAAAGAACAGATTTCTGGAGAATTTCTGCAGCTGATTTGATTCGATTCCCGTGTCTTTTGTAGAGACCATGAACATCTCACACACACACACACACACACACACACACACAGGGGCGCGCACACGCACTAACACAATGACACTGTAAATGCATGTTTTTAAAAAACCCTCAAATATCTGCAGTGAGAACTGAATAAATCTCCTTTTCACGGATTTCTCCGGACCCCCTGCTTGATTGCTCATCTCACAGCGCCCGTGTGGAAGCGCACACAAGCTCTCCGGTGATTTTCTGCACGTTTCTGCTGGTGTTCACTTGGTTTCATGCGCTTGTTCGGTGTCATTCACCACACTTAAGATGCTTTCGGCGGATTTTTGGAGGTTTGCGGCGGCTCTGCTCTTCCTACCTGTTTTGTAGAAGGCATCAGTGTCGGGGTCGCTGGGCGCCTCCTCGGCCGCTTCTGCAGGGTTCATACCGGAATCCGGTTCAATACAATCCACCGACAAAAGAAAGACAAAAGAAGCCCTCCGGTCCTAAAGATCCTCGCGTCTTTCCTCCTTACATGTTCTCCGTTAACCTCCCTCTCCCTCCATCCCCTGCTCCGGGTTCCTTTCTTTCTGTCGCCCTCTCGGTTTGTTTGGTGTTTCGGAGCTGGCTTCGTTTCTCTCTATTGTTCCCGGTCCAACCTCCCTCTGCTGCTGTCTGCCAGGGTCTCTCCACCTCCCTCCCTCTCTCTCCCCCAGCACATCCCCTCCCTCTCCCACCGCCTCTCTCTATCGCTGTCTCTCTTCCAATTCAATCCATTGACTTTTATTAACGAGACATGATGGGTGTGTTGTTAAAGCATCAATAAATGACAAATGTCAAACAGAAAAAACATATGAGTTCATCCTCTGGGAAGCATGAATATGCTCTGCACATTGAGTAATCCATCCATTTTTGCATGTTTGCATGGATGGATTACTTAGCTAAGAGGTTAAAGTGGACTCAAAAGAGACAAAAAATACAAAACAGGGAAGCAAAATGTCTTAAAATAGCCAATAAATGATCTCAAACACATCAAAAACAATCACAAAGAGATGAAAAATGACCAAATAGAAATGAAAACAAGCACAAATACACAAGATGGTACAAAGAAGAGATGATAATGACACAAAAGAGAAGCAAAATGACTTATAACTGACATAAAATGATATTAAAATAAAAGTACCTCGCAAAGAGATGAAAATGACAAAAATGAGCCAAAAGAGACAAGAAAATACAAAATACACTGACGGCAAACAATGTGGCAGGTCTCATTTACAGTCTACATGTCTTATATAGGAGGGGGTAATTTCGTCCATGAAATAATGTGATAATATTAAACCTCCTCCAGGTGTCCTCCATTCTCACACCTTTGAGTTTCCTCCAGGTGCTACAGTTTTATGCTAACATCCAAAGGAAAGTTCCACCACTGCACCTGCAGGAGTCAGTGGTTGTCTGTCAGTCCGGTGATGGACTTTCAATAACCTCTTTCCCAGCAAAGGCAGGCACAGTCATCCACAAGCGAGCACAGGTAAGTACAGTCAAGTGCTGGTATCTGTTTATCTAGTCTATCAGAGAGGTTTGTTTGGTCCAGGTCCAACCAGTACTTGGTGTCACCTGGAAGATGCTTGAGGTCCAACCGTGCTACAGTACGTCTTCCTATGGGGACGAATCCGTCCTCTCGTGCTCCTGACACATGGACTGTGACGTGCTCCAAAACAAGCATGGGATTTTGGGCTATGTAAATGAAATTGACCTAACTTGATGGTGTTTGACAAATCCTCTAGAAACCAGGAATAGTGACATGGAGGATTTCTTTCTACCTGTGGATTAAATACTTCGGACTTCCTCTCAAACTGCAGATGTTTCATGAGAAAGGAACAAAACATATTAATGGAAGCGAACGTGGTGAGTTGACTTTTTTTTTCACCTCCCATAACAACACATCACCACAGATACTGACATGTGATATGTGTGGATATAGGGATTTTACTTCCATAACTGTGCCAACACCAGTTTCTTTTTGTTTATAATGCTGCAGTTGTGGAACGGCTTGGGGACCATAAAAAAAGATCCTAAATACAAAGCGAATTCTAGCTACAGCAGATGTGATTTACCAATTTAAGGGTTAAACCTGAAATGTCTGTTTCTTGGTGTGTGCATAAATTTGATTTAAGGAGGTATTCACATTTCCACGTGCGGTTTTCTGGACCAAAGTTGTGCATTTGTATAAATATCAGATACAGTCAAATGAGAAAATGTCTCGGGGGACATCAGTGATGGTGATGATGATGAAGACTGTGTGTTGCTCTGCTGGTATTTTGAGACATACTGGACATTACGTGTGCTCTGTTGATGTGCAGTTTGCCGGTTTGAATAGCGGCTGCCCTCCAGACTAGCCAGACTCTCTTGAGTTGCTAAAGGCACACACATCTCTGACAAGAAGGCTGCTGGACCACGATGAAGAGCGGTACAAAACCTCATGCTGTACCATCAAACAGGCTGGGCTTCTGTAGTTAAACGATGCCACTTGACACGAAGAGACAACAGATAACCAAAATGGCACACGCAGTGACCAAAAACACAAACAAAATGTCCATAAAGAGGCAAAACAATTACCCTGCACTTTGTACGGTCCATGAAAACCCACTAATCAATAAATGATCACAAACCTCAGCAGTTCTACGTTAGCATTTCTTAGCAAATTGTTTTGGTTTTACAGCACATTATTATTTAGGTCAGTCTCAACACATAATAACAAAACTTCATTAAATAAACTTTATGACATTTGCCCAAACGAAGGAATTAGTAAAAACCAAACCAAAAAGAAAGAAAAGAAAGAATGAAAAACACAAATATGTGTGTGTGTCAGCTTGTTGTTCCTCCCAGAAAGAAAGAGGAACATCAAATGAACAATGTGGAAGTGCCTCTTTTTCCCGCAAAGCACCCCAACCTCAATCTCTTTACTGGAGATGGTCCATTTTAGGTAAAGTAATATACTGTATGAGGTATGGACAAGAACACACACCCTGCTGAAATGCACTGGTCTGATCTTTTCCTCCATGCACCTTGGACGAAGGTGAAGCTGAAGCAGAAATCCCTCCTTTGCAATGCATGAGGTGTGGTAAGTGAAAGCCGTTTGAGCGCTTCTTCTTTTTATTCCAGCTTTACTTCGTGGTACCAGTCAGAAAGAGTTGCGTGCACAGCATGTTGGCCTTTATCCAGACGTGGCCATGTCTAACACACTCACCCCTCTCTGCTTTTCCTGCCAGTCTGAACCTGAACACATCACCTCATCAGCATGGAAGTCATGTGCAAGCTGCCTCAGTGTCTGTGTCCTGCCACTGTGTGTTACTTCCACCTAGTGGCCAAGGCTGCACACAACAGCTGCATCAGTGTAAAACGTTAGATTTTTTGTTGCACAGGAGAGCCCCAGAGGCCCCCATAAAGACACTCAAGTCAGTACTAATGGGTGATTCTAACATTTTGCAAATAACAGGCTGCTTGCTGACTTTCAGTGACACTGAGAATTGGCTGCTGTTGCCGAAGATGGTTGTTAATAGATATTAATAGAATTTTAAAGGGTGATTTACACACTGCTTGGTGTAACATGGTGTGGCTTAGAAGGATAATGACAACATGGGCCCCTGGGCACTGACAAGACCCTGCACTCCTCCCACAGTATGTAGGACGCCAGACTGAAGGAGGCACAAGGCAACTGCAAGTGAGGCCATCACATCATTGTGACCCCTTTTTAGTAATTTTATGTATGTTTTTAATCCTTTGTGGCTCTTTTTGGTTGTTTCTCATCTGTCTGTGGTCACTTTCCGTGTCATTTTGCTTGTTTTCATCCATTCTTGGTCATTTTCTGCATATTTCTGGCCGTCATGTGTCTCTTTTTAGTTTCTTTTCATCTCCTTGTGGTTTAATCTCCTTACAGTTGCATTTCTTCTTTTCGAGAGTAATAGAGCCATACTGTAGACTATGTAGCATGTGTCTGAAGTGTGTTCATTTCTGAACATTTATTACCATATTGATTATTTGTAGTTGATCAAAAAATTAGTTTAGCCTATATATCATTTCTATAGCCACTTGATATTGCAGCAAGCATAATTTATGATTAAGAATCTGTTGGGCAATAATTTTGTATTTGATTTTGTGTGTTTGAACATGTAAAATGGTATTTATTTCAATGTATGTATTTATATGTATGGACACACTGGCATCTATTGCTGTCAGTTCTGTCATGTAGCAATAAATATGGTATTTGTGTCTGTGCAGGTAGTGCAACCTGCAGTGTTTTATGGTACAAGAAAACTGGTGAATGGAGCTCTCTCAGCTGCAAAACTATTCAAATCAAGGTTGCATTAAAGTTTGGATTTGGAGCAAATGAAATGTACATTTTAAGTTTTTTATTGTTCGAGCAGCAAATAAAAAGCTAAATAACATTAAAATCTGGGTTATTATATTTTACAGAGACGTTCACTTAAATTCCAGTTTGTGAGTCTATTGATTTTATTTCCATAGTTGCACATTCAGCCATGACGTATTAATGAAGTAGAATCAAAAGGTTTCATCTGTGATCACCTCCTTCTTGAGGCAAATATTTCAGAGCGGCCACTGAGCCATGCTGCATCCACAGCGGTGTTTTCACTCAATTACCTGATCACACCCCTTGGCAGGACTGTGTGGCTACGTGCAAACTTGAGACTGGTTGACATCTTCAGTCGTCGCCCTCCTGTTAGCTTTGCTGCACCTGTTTCACGGGCTCATATAATCTCATGAAATATAATAATACAAGCATCACATAAGTGAACATCTGGGAAAGATGTGCAGAGTTTCTTGATGTTGTTCCAGACCAATATTATCATCTGTAGGGGACATTGTCTCTTTCTGGAATTTTGATGCAAAAAGTAAATGTACTTATAACTTTGGTAGCACCTGTGTTTGTCTTAATCAGCGTGTCTGATGTGTAAAAGACCTCCTGTCCACAGGATCAAAGACAGCAGCAACAAGCCACACTCACAGTTTAGTGTGATAATGTCTCCCTGCATGCAGGGTGTTTGTTCTCTCTGCAGCTCTTTTTCTCTGCTCTGTTTGTCGTCCCATGAAAACCACCATGACAGGCTCAGAGGGGGGAAGCAGATGTTTTCGGGTGATGATTCAGTTGTCCCAGGCAGCGGCCGCTTCTCCCTCCACTTCAGAGAGACTCTAATTGGCTAGTTATTATCTAAGTATGTCTGCAGTCAGCATAGCTGACTCCATCTGGCAAATCTCCACTCTGAACATTATATCTGTAACAGTGACCCTTAAGCGCACTGTCTCCCATTGGTTTTTTTATTTTTTATTTTTTGCCTTGTTAAATTAGAATGACTCAAGATAACCTTCAAACTCTAAGTCTATTTTGGAGGTATGCTTCAGATGATTGTCCTGCTGAAAGATGCATGTGTCCAAGTCTTTGCTCCCTGGCTGATGTTGAAGTTTTAAAATATCCATATACTGGTCCCACTTCAAGCAAAACAACACCATGACATGATGTTACCTCCCCCGTGCTTTTTAAGCTTGGAATGGTGTTCTCTGGATTACAAGGCTTCTTTCTTCTTCCATACAGTTCATACCGTTGATCTTTATGGCCTCAAATGTTCCCTTCAGACATTTGGAAAGCTCCACACCCTCCAGTCTCATAGAAGTCCACAACATAATTTCTTTATAAGGTCTTAGCTGATTCATTTTCAGATTCTTTCTAGTTCTTTTCAGATCTTCCCATGATGACAATCAAAAGAACACTGGATTTGAAGCAAGGCCCTAATCAGCTCCCAATAACGATCAGCCAGCGATAAGCATGTGAAGTCATCACACTGATGCCCTAAAGAGAAGAAAGAATTTTGATCCTGTGAATTAAAGCTAAAATGAATCTGTCTCTGATCAACTGTGGGAAAGTGACTTTTGCTCTGGACAGTGCACGGTGCTCGTTTTGCGTACAGTAATGATGCAGGCCTCTCACAGTTAATGTGGTAACAATTTATTGATGTTAAAATGCTACACATAGCACCTTTACACGTCAGGGGTCCACAGCAAGGAGTCACTGACGAAGGTTGAACATCGCTGCTGCCCAAGTGAATACAAAACTGAGGAACTCAGAGAGGGACACATACGAGTGGTTAGAGCCATGAGCTTGCAAGATGTCTGTGTTTTTCCACTGTGGATAAAGAAAATGAACTTTTATCTCAAAGGAATCAAATAATACAATTTCCAACAAGCAGTCAAATCTGCAACATCTACACCTCGTCCTGTTAGCATGTTAAAAGTTACTGTGGCTAAGCAAAAAAGATGAAACAAAACTCTCCAACGTTACAGCCTATTTAGCGTGTCTCAGTAGTATGGCACCATTTTCAGGCTGTCAGAGTCCAGTGTTTTGTGACGACAGTCCTATTTACAATTTTTAAAAAAGCACAACAAAAAGAAAATGAATCAACAAATAAATTTGATAAGAATGTGTTTTAAAAATAGTGCGTGAAACGAGTGGCTTGACGTCAAACTATACACATACCTGTATTTGCCTTTATATACACATCTTTTTTTCACATTGTCAATAAGTCACATTAATCATATTAAATATAGCAAAAATTTCTGCTGTAGAAAAGAAAAAAAATCAGTTTGAATGACATGTAACCACACGTGTATCACATTTCAACATAAAACATGTAACAATAATATTATTAATACCAGTAATAATGACATTATTCGAACAATTTAATGGAAATCTCTCTTCAGCATCTTTTCTTGATGAAATAATTCTACTCTGCATCGTTTTCCAGTGACTTCACTATGTACACGAAACATTCAGAACTGTATCCTTCCAGTAGAGATCTCTTTTTAATACTCACATTTGGTTTTTCACTGTTTTCTGTAACTGCTCCAAGAGCCTGTGTACACCTGAAATGGCTCACCTGATCCATCACCGAGTTCATTTAAAAGGAACAGTCCGACATTTTAGAGAAAGCTGTTCGTTTCCCAGCTCAGATGAGACAGAAAACAATACGATCTACTGACATGTCGGACTTTTCCTTTAAAAACTCGGCTTTGATTGTGCTGTACTAAGTTTTGGGTCTGGATTCACTGTCAAAAGATTTTAGGAATGCCCCTCAGCCTGCAACCACTGCTTAGCTACTATATTAGATTTTCTTCTTTTTTCTTCTGTCTTAGACATAAATACAGTAAAATTATGTGACATCTTCTAATCAAGTCAATTCCCAAAATATGAAAAAAGAAAGAAAATTCACCCAGACGTCCACGATTATCAACGTTAGCAACAACAAAAATATAATAATTCAAGTGGAGAAAGATAAAAATGATGACTGACAACTGTACAGAAGTGTTTGTGCTTGTGAGGACATTTACACATCACCTGAAATGTACCTCAACATGAAATTTAAAAAAAGCAAATGTGTCCATCTTGCATCAGTTGTTTCAAAGATAAAAAAAACCCAAACAGGGTCTGTTGTTATTTTAATCACAGTATCCCTGACTACAGATCTGTATTAGGTGGGTGATTGAAATAAAGTGCAGGATATTCTTAGCCATAATTTCCACATTATATATATTTTTCAAACATATCAGGATTAATCTCATTAAACTCATAAAGAAATCACTGAACACTGAAACAGTACATTCTTGTAGCATGAAAAAAAAACAAAAACAAAAACAAACTAGCAGCGCTGATGTTCTGTCAACTGCCATCAACAAAAACGAATGAAATAATGTTGTTGATGAGTTTCACTGACGGGGATGCAGTGTGCGTTTTATGATGCGTTCAGATACAAAACAAAGCAAACTGTAAAACCTAAATTCACAACTTTGATGCTTGGTCAGATACTTATGTTGCTGATCCTGTGTCTGTTTATTCACAAGGTTAAAACATAAAAGACTTTGCCTGATTTTGCATCTTTCACTTTAGGGCTGCAACTAATGAGAATTTTCATTATGAGTGACTCTGCTGAAAAACGTCTCAACTGAGCAATTAGTCTTTGTGCTGTATCTGAATGCACATTTATAAAACGTCACAATATATAAAAAGCTAAGTGACAAAAACTCATAGTTACCTCTCTGTATTATTTAAAATAAACTCAACTGAGAACACTTCACTGCATTATTGTAAACAAAAGACTCATGATAATATGACTTGAAATACAACACAATGATCGCCTCGCTCTCCCACAAAAAAACAAAAACAAAAAAAAAAACGAAAGAAAGACATGTAGGCATACGTTTAATCAGCTTTATTTGTTATGGTCTCTACATGTATAAGGCTGGTCCAGTCATTGTGTGTTTCTGTCTGTTAACAGTGTTCTGCTGCATGACTGCTCCTGCTCAAATGGTCAGAGGTAGAAACCGGTGGCTGGTGGGTCAGGGAGGCCGGACAAAGTCTCAGGGCTGTGCATCTGGACAGTAGGGGGCGCTGATCCGTTCCCATTGGGTAGAGCGCAGCTTCCTGGGTAAGTGCTGTTGAGGATGCAGCCATTCTCCATCTGCACCAGGCAACAGGATATTATGAGTGAATATCGAAGCAGCGGTCTTAACTCAAAAAATCGATTTTAGCCCTGTTTTACAAACTCTAAGCTTGGGACAATCATCTTATCTTATCAGTCTGGCAATTTCTAAGGTGCACTAAACTAATTCAGTCTAATCCAACAGTCCTGTAATGATGATAATATTCACTTTTCACGTTCCCCGACAGAACAACAGAACCACCTAAGTTAATACGAGTCTAGTTTAATTTATCTGCATCTGGTGTCAGCCCTAAATGGATATTATTTATTTTCCACAGTAGGGAAACATGGCAAAGTGCATTTCTAATGTTCTACTTAAACTAGTATTTATTGAATGTATTTTTTTTTTTTTTTTTTAGAAATAAAAATGTCTTGTCTTGACCCAATTCTCACCCTGTAGCATATTTCAGGCATTACATGGTACAGTACAGGCTTGGCAGCAGATACTATAAATACAACAGGGTAGCTTAGACATTTTTTGCAGGTCACATAGTGTATAGCATTTTAGGCCTGTTACTAAAAATTTAATCGATTTAGTGAGACTTGTATATATTTTTAATATAATACACTGTGTGATGGTTAAAATACAAAAATAATGGATGTGTATATAATAATGAACTGTATACAGTATCTATACGTGCATAAGATATTAATGGCTTGTGCTTACAGGTGCACATAATTTACTCCTGACACCTCCTGTAGTCAGTCAAAATATGATGAACAGTACAGATGGTACTAAAATAATTAATAATTAATACATGATCATGACTTTTCCCTGACTGGCTGAGAGTCTGAGGTGTATCTGAAAACTCCAAAAACTACCAAAGTATACATTTTAAGCTGGTATTACTTTTATCATAAAAGTTCCAAAGTTCAAAAATGTAACTTCTGAACTGTATTGCTTCAGAAGCCTCACCTTACTGTGAATGGGGTCATGAGGGATCTCCGAGGTCACCACACTGTAATGGTCCAGCTGCCGGCAGGTCTTGCCCACACCTAGGATCTGGTCCAGGGAGACATTGGGGGGAGGGCACTGTGACAGGCTGGAGATGACCTGGGCTAAAGGAACCAAGATCTGCTTCTGCTGCTGTTTGTGGTTCAACCCCTGGAAGGATGAAACTGTGGACTCGTGCTGTTGCCCAGTCCTCCCAAACAAACCACTTCCGCTGACAGTGTAATCCGCATTGTCAATACCAGGCATGCTATAATCTATGCAAGAATCTAGTGAGGTGTTTGTATGAGGTTTTTGGCTGTCATCAAGGCAGGGGTTACTGCCCAGGCTCTCACTGAACCCATAGTCCTGCCACTGGGACTTCCCAGCTGAATGCTCTGTGCTGGAGACTTCACACAGTCCGTTGAGGTTGGCTGCTTTCTGTTTAGCATGGCACTGCTGTGAGAGCTGGTTCTGCATCATGGGCTGCTGCTGATGCTGTTGCTGAAGGTAGTGCTGATGCTGCTGAAGAAGCTCGCCATCCAGCTCTGAGGACTTGCCATTGAAAACAGTCTGTTGTGAGTTAAAGTGATCTACTTGTATCCCTGCACTGGTTAGAATGTCTTGGGCTGTCCATTGTCCATTGGAGACAGACGGATCTTGCCCCAGCAGCTCTCCATTAACTATCGTGTTAGCTAAATGATCACTCTGCTGGCCCCAGTTATGCGTCACTTTAACTGTTTGCATGGTGAGGCGCTCTTGCATTTGCTGGGACAGCTGGAGGATGGGAGTCTGCCCCACTAGGGGAAGCTTATGATGAGGTAGGGGCATTTGCATGTTAGTGTCAGAAGTGGGAGCGGGTGAAACTGCTGTGGCTGCGACTGAGGCTGTACTAGGAGGTACCGGTCCTTCATGCTCTGTGGAATCCGTCTTTCCCTCTATGGAGTCATAGATATATGAAAGGATTTCGTCATTTGTCAGCAGATCATCCAAAGTGGGCACATGCTCAGGATCCATCTCAACTCTGATCATCCGCTCATCCAGCAGCAGCAGCTCCAGGTCCTCAGCACTCAGCCCCAGCCCTTCCAGAGCTCCAAACAGCTCACCGTTTGAACAACCTCCCTCTTCTGAATCCACAACCCCTTGGCCTTCCAGGGACAGGGAGTCCAGAGTAGCCAGCAGTGGGTCAAAGCTGGTGCTTGGCTCTGTCATACCTGGACCAACCACACCATTGCTTGGCTCATCCCAACTCCTGTGCAAGCTGGAGGTTTCGGAGACAGAGAAGCCCATTTGGTCGAAGAAGCTGCTATGGAATGACATTTTGGGTTCCACGGCAGGCTGGGAAACGTACACAGACACGTCCTGGCTCATAAGTGCCCCCAGGAGGGAACCAGGGTCCACACCATCCTTTACCAGCCTGTCAGTCCGGCTCTTCTTTGACTTACTGGTGTTTTTCTCATGGCTTCCATCTCTAAAGCCTGCAATGGGATGGTTGGACTGGTAGAGCAGGGCCTCACCTGTAGCATAGGTAAAAGGTAGATGCATGGAGCGCTTTTGCAAGTGTTCCCCTCCCTCTTCATCCCTGTAAAGACGAAAGACATGATTATTATCTGGATTTATGGATTTTAAGTTTCTAGCAAGGTTGTGTTGTGCTTGTGTTTGGGTCTTACTCACGTTTCCATGATTGAATTTGTCTTGTAAGTGAAACATGATTATCTGCATAAATCAGATTAAAACATAAACACATAGGAACATACAAAAGAGGCCTCTGGGTGGCGATGATGTAGTCTGGTTTGCTGTTCTTGTACACCAGTCTGGCATTAGCCTGGACCCATTTCCAGCGATTCTCCTTGGTGAGGAGCCTGAACACAGTCAGACCACTCTCTCCAGTCTTTATCACTACACATATGAAACACAAACAAAGTTATAACAAGTGAATTTGGCTACAACATTAATATAATCTTTGTAAAAGAAAATTCAACATCCCCTAGTGAGTTATTAGTTATTCAGTAAAATATACTGTATTCAGTAATGTGCTTTCACGATACGATACGATACGATGCGATGCGATGCGATGCGATATACTTTATTATATATTACCTTGGAGAAGTTTTTCTTTGTCTGCTTTATAAAATATAATACTGAAGGTGAAAACATTCTTGAGCACTTAAACAAGATCTTGATATACAAAATGTCTCCCTTATGCAACATGCCAGAGTTCATACAAAAAATCAAGCATTCTGTCTGCCTTTGGCCAGTTGTGAGAGGCATAGGAAGTAAACTGGGAGACTTCAACATCATGTAATGCTGAACAGAGAAGATCTGTTTGCTCTACTTGTTTTTTTCCGTCTTGATTAAACTACACTGATCCTGCAGAGCAGTCGGTAACATATCTGACCTCTGAAGTGTTTGTGTGGTGGTGCTGCTGTATGGATCATATCTGATGGTTTGCTCATGCAATGGATTTGTGGGCCCTATCCTCTTCTGTAGCAGCTTTGCTCAATCTGCTCTGTAATCCAGCAGGATTATTTACCAAAGCTGTCTGAACTCTCTGACCAGGTTGCACCGGACCACCTCAACTTTTTTGACAGGACTAAATCTTAAATAACAACGTGGTCTATCTGAATTGTGGCAGATTAAATAGCAAATCAGATGGATTCAAGGATAAATGGATTCATATTATTCTCATTATACGACTGTAGAATAACCATCTCTTTTTGACCACTTCAACGCTGTTTTCACATGCACACAACTCTACTGTAAAGCTGCAGGATAGGGGAATATGTTTTTATTCAAATCTTCAAACACAATGATAAAATCAAATAAATTTCTTTTCTGTTTCAGGCAACAGCATTGGTTTGACTTCAGCTGCTGACTTTTATTGTATGGTATTTCCCATCTCTCCCCCATCCACTGTCTAACAAAGGGATAACCCCCCCTCCTGAAATGATTCATGCTTTCAGTGGTTTGATGTGAGCTGACAAGTACTGAGGAAAATTCACTTTGTCTTTAAAATTTGTGTTGGTAAACAATTCTAAAGCCAAGTCTCATATCATATGTTATCATGTGCTGTCCACATAACTTGCATTATTTTTAGGTGTAAATAATTGTTTAATGAAAAATTCCACAGTTTTCATGCAGTACCAACGAGGGGGTAAAACTTGTGATGGATCCAAGAAAGATCCAACGCAAAAACACATAGGTTTAGTTAAAGTTACAAATGACTCTGGTGGCTTCAGTAAGATAATGTTGAAAGAACTTACTTCTGACATGGTTCTCTGCACAGTACAACATATCTGCTGCATGGATGAACTGATAGCCAGACCCTCGTACCCGCAGTTCAGCTTCTGTGTAGCCAAGTACTATCTTCCCCCTGCAGAGAAACATTAGCACAAAGAGAATAATCTTAAATGCCACTTCCACACAGTATGTTTGTATTGTATTCACATGGCTCATTTAGACATGTATGGAGTGTGTACAAGTACGTTGCATTCCAGTATCATTACTTTGCATCACAGGCCATGGGTGTGAAGTCCAGCTTGTGTTTGGTTCTGAAGATCATGTTCTTGGTCCTGATCTCCAGGATGGATGGGGGCTGCAGAGGAGTTGCGATGGCAAAAAGGGCGAGCTGTGGAGGGGCCTTTCCTCCGTTTTCTTGTCGATGGTTCTGTCCATGCAGAAACTTGAGCCTGCCCTGGATATTCAAAGCCTGTAAAGCAAGATACATAAATTAAGTTTAAAATACCTGTCTTTCATATAAGTACTTCAAATGTGTTCACATCTGAGAGACTGTGTCAGTGTGTAGTTTACCAGAAAGCCAGAAGAGTTGTCCAGTAGGCAGCGAAAACGACACACAAAGCTCCTCTCCAGGAAGGACGAGTTCTCAGGAGGAAGCTGCTCAGGGTTGTAGGTGACCAAAGATGAACTGCTATCTGGTTCCACCTCTGTAATTAATAATTTGGTGTTAGATTCCTAAGTATTCAATGTCGAGCTGTACTAGCAACACAACATCCACTTTTGAGCAAAGCAATGAAAAAAGAATGCGACAGAATTCCTCCCAAAATGATACGCAGTTCACATATTTCAGACCACAAAAGATGGTCTAACTCTTACTTTAAAGATATGTTTGTGTATGTACAGAGAAGTTCTACAGTCTCACCTTTAATGTTGCTGTGTTTATGATATCTAGTCTATTGAAGGAGCATTTTAATCATGTTGCTGCTGATAAATTCTCTGACACTTTTAATTTAGTTTTACCTCCTCTTAGTGATGTTGATGTTTTGGTTGATAATTTTAATAACTATTGCCTTTTCGATTTTAGATGTCATCTGTCCCCGTAGAAATAGATCAGTACCTGTTTTAAATTCTTCACCCTGGATTAACGGCAGTATCCGCAGTTTAAAGCGTTCCTGCAGAAAAACCGAATGCTTGTGGAAAAAAACACGTCTGCAAGTCCATTTACTACATTTAAAGGATCTTTTAGTTTCATACAATAAAGGAAGTACAAGCAAATAAGCAAAGGAAATTCAAAAGTGTTGTTTAACACTATCAGTAATATAGTCACACCTTCACCACCCGCAGTTCCAATCTTCTCAAATGACGATTGTGAAAAGTTTCTCCTAAAGAAAACACTGAAATACTTGTTTGTGCTCCTGATAAATTTGTACCTGTGATAAGTGAAAATCTTGGTCCATTATGTCCTATGACCTTAAGTCCTCTATACGGAACCTAGGGGTTTACTTTGACACTGGCCTTACACTTGATTCACACGTCCAATCTTTGGTTCGCTCTTGTTTTTGTCATTTAAGAAATGTTGGAAAATTGAGTGCCATTGTGTCACGTTCAGAATTGGAAACTGTTATCCATGCTTTTATTTCTTCTAGACTGGATTTCTGTAACTCACTTTTCACCTCTCTTAACAAAACGTTTAGAGCGTATGCAGCTTGTTCAGAATGCCTCTGCCAGGCTCCTGACTAAGTCTCCGAAGTTTTGTCATGTCTCGCCACTACTGGCTCAGCTACA
>JAUMHL010000014.1:3623586-3636246 GCA_032362345.1 Sandelia bainsii
GCTAACCTGAGTCACACTAGGTGGGGAAGGAATGCAGTAGATCACAGTTCAGTAGATATATAGAACTTATAAGAATGAATAAAAACATATAGGCCTAGTTTGAGGTGAATAGTAGCTGCCATGGCATTGTTTTATTGTGGTGTTCATTTTGATTTAACTTTTGTGGTTTTATACTTGCTCAGCTCACCCTATGCTCACCCGAACAGGTGGTAGGTCCCAGTTAGGTGAGGCTGTGAAGGTGAAAGCCAGTTTGTGTGAGGACTGAGGGGGAGAGAGGTGGCAGCTTTTTGTGAGGCTGCAGTTTTAACCTGTGTTTATTTTTTTTTGCTTCAGTTGTTGATTGTTTTCCCCGGGAGATTTTTGTCATTGTTTAATTGATATTTTGTTAATAAATTTAACTATTTTTTGCACTTACTCCTGCCAACCGAACTGCTTCTTTGAACATCCCTTTTTTGTACGTTTTGCAGTGCCGAAAACAACATCATTCCCCTTTTTTATTGTGGGTTGGCGCGACACCTATCTTTTACACTTGCTTATACTTAATTTTTACTTTTAATACTTATTTTTCTCTGTTTTAGTTTTTAACGTACAGCACCTTGTGTTTTTTTTTTAACTTGAAAGGCGCTTAACAAATAAAGCTTGATTGATAGATAATCTCTTATTGTGTTGTCAGCTTCCATCCATTGTAAAAAATGCTGACATCATTGTGTGATGTTGTATTTCCACAAGGATAAGGGTGGGGCTGACAACCACTGTTTTGGGCATAGGTAGACCCACATAAAGACTTCCACAAGCTGGCCAATCAGACTAGAGTGCGATGGGCAATGGTGGCCTTAAAGACGCACAAGCTCAAAGGAGCGTTTCTAGTCTGAAGGCCAGAGGTGCTGTTGCATAAAGACATTACAACAGGTATTTGCCCTTTTTTAACTTTAAAATCACATATTCTTGTATCAATGGTGCCCCAGAATAAAATAAAAACTCTGACAGCAAGTGACCGCATCTGCTACAATGAAAGAGTAGCCTACAAATACCTCCTCAGTGCAGGAATAGTTTAGTCGTGTCAGTGCTTCAGGTCTTAACCTAAACACATTGCTCGGAACTAAAGCATAAAGACATAAGCATCTTAAAACCCAAATTCAGCTCTAGGACCACTTCACCTCAACAGTCACAGGGAAGATTACAGGGTCATGTGACCTGACCTGAGGATTGTCTTACAGTTTAAAGCCTGAACGGTGTGTACGTAACCATCTAATGCTGATGTCCAAATGTGTGTACTCACATAGACACTGCAGTGGAATTTAGCAGTGGTGCCGTTTTACAGAAACACATTGTGTGTTGACAAAAATGCCACACCGACGCCAAAGCATGTTGAACTTCGCTGGAACCTCAGGATGTATAGCTACCAAGTCATGCAGCGAATATTCACAGTGACTGATTTCATCAAACTGTCAGAGTTTGTAATTAAGTTATATAAGTTAATAATTGTCTGATGAATGATTCCTCTTAGGAATTTTTGCAAAAGTAAGAGCCACTGCATATTCAACCAATGCTTGCTTTACATATAAGTTTGCACTTAAGCTCCACAAAATGTCTGCAAAAGATTCAAATTAATAAACAAATTATTGGCATACTGCATAAAGTAATTCTGGGAACACTATTAATTGGCAAAGTTAAATAAAACCAAACAAACCAACTTGATTACTGGTGTGTTGTGTGTATTTTGTGGTTTCCTTTCAGACAAAGTTTTCACTGTACAAACAGCTATTCAATCTCTCATCGTTTTGTAGAAATAAACTGATTCATCAACCTTGAGGCAGGTCCTGAGTTATAGAAGGTTCAGTGGCAGGAGGAGGATTCAAAGCCCAGTGCAGGTTTCTCCTGAGCTCCTGCTGGTCCTCCGTATGGACCAGTTCATACACACTCTGGTGCATGACATCCGTCTGAGAAAAAAACAACAGGAAGAGAAAATACTGTAGCATATAGTAAATTAACCTCGCTACATACAGTCATAATGCACCTGATATTAATAATCAAAAAGAAATAAAACCATCATAAGAGTATGACTTGTATCACACTGCTTTGCAGTTAGCAGAATTTGACAGTGTCATCCATACTGCCTGTCATTTCCCTAGCAGTTTCCATTTGACTGATTTGAGTTGATGTATTGACCACAGTGACTGCTCCACTAGCTCATTACTACAGTTTGTCATAGAGACTGGACTCTTCCCTTTGACTTAACAATAGTTGTGCAACAAAAGTTTTTACCCTGGTGTCCCTCCAATTTGTACCCTCACTCACTTACTCACTCATTGTAAGAGTGCACTCAGGTCAATGGTGCCATCAGTAAAGTGATTTCTTTATCTGTAGCTGGTATGCTTCTTTCAACATAGTCCACATGAGAAAAAAAAAGGATAAGTTTCACGTTATTTCACAATTTAACTGCTTTTCCTTAATGTGAAAATTATCTGACTATTACATCTAGGTGTATGACTACGTGCAGACATCCAACCCTGTAAGTTCCAGGAGTCTACTGCAGTTCAATAGTAGCTCCCTAACGGCCACAATCATATATATTACTATAAAATATCCTGATAAGCAAATATTTCTCTCTTGTTGTATTAAGTGGACCCATCACCAGAAGGTAACAGGAGGCGTAGCGTGAACAGTGTGTCATCAGTTATCAACAAACCAGACCTCTGGGCGGGGTGTCTGTATATGATGCTTGAATACAATATTCAAGCAGGAGGGAAAATTGTAGAATATATTAGAGGGTAATCTTAGTAGGACCAAAATTTACCTAATTTTTCATAGGTGTAACAAACGTGTTGCTACATGTCTGCTCAGACATTGCAAGGCAATGGCTACGTGACTGTTAGTGTATTTGATTCCTAAGATTTGCTGTGGGGTTTCTGGGGAGGAGCTGCTCAGGGGATGACACACTGCTGCTAGGTGGTCCAGAGTGGTTGCTAAGGTGTTTGCTCAGGCATTACTAAGTGTGTTTAAAGTGTTGCATGCTATGGTACAGTTGGTAAGGAGGAGTTGCTGGTTACTTGGGTGCTTGCAGTGCACATAGGCAAGACTGTTAGTAGCAGCAGTCATAAAGACTTAGATAACACATTTTCTTATATGTTCACCATATTAGAAGAGACTCATCTTTAACACTTTGATGTTTCTATTTCCAGTTCTGATTGTATTATTGTTGAGGAGTGTGTTAGGACACTTACTGCAGGTGATTACAAGTTACTGTCTGTAGACATGTATTGATACCATACCTGGTGGAAGCCCAGGTAGTCCTGGATGGTGTGAGAGGAGTAGAAGATGGTCCCACAAGCGGTGATAACCAGGACAAATCCATTGAGAGCCTGAGGGTCAAACAAAGGATGCAAATAGACAGTTACAGACACAGTTATGTCTCATTCTGTAAGAAAGAAAATGGAGAGCCTTAGTGTCATTAAAACCAACCAAACTTTTTTCCAAAACCCATTTTGAGCACAGTTTGAAATATGGAAGGATTTTTTTTAGAAAATATCTATTGGGTTTTTAGACATGGAGAACTGTCATTACTGATTTTAGGTCATATACACTCACATAAAGTGACAGTCAGTTGTGACCTTATTGGCTCTTATTTGCCATCATGTAATAAAAGAACCCAAAATATGTTAAAATAGTATATTTCCGGCATGATTAGACACAATAGCCACAATCAATATTTGATCCTAAATTGAAGGTATTTTTTGTTTTTGTTTTGTTGAAAAGCTTGAATGATGGTAACTAGGCATACAAGCATTACTGACTGTGATGCATTATGACTACAACATCAAAAAAGCTGGATTCTTCCACCATATCCCTGGAACTTTGTCATGTTCAGGTTGTGACTCAAAAAACGTACTGGTTGGCACTGCTGGGGCAACAGTGTACCTGATGTCTATGAGAAGGGATTATTCACTCTTGGTGTGCATTTGCCTTCTGCTTCCACTTACCACACCTAAATGATTCAGATCATCAAACTAATTTTAATGTTACACAAAGATAAACCGAGTACATACAAAATGCAGTTTTTAAATGACAATTTCATTTATTAAAATTTATTAAAAGGTTATTAAACACAAATAGGCTCCTGAAAATACTTCTATGCCTCTGTGAAAGGTTACTGATTTCGGGTTGACCGTCCCATTCTCGTGAACATGATGACTCAGGAACGCCTTCAAGTAAGAGTACAGAACCTATCGACTCTTTGCTTTTACAATTTTTCTGCATTTGTGAAATGATTTAATATATAGTTTCTTCATTTGTTATTTACAGCTGCAGTTGTTGCAGCTGGCAAGATAACAGCAGTCATGAAGGAAAGGAAAAGAGGTTAACATTCTCTTCAAATGGGAACAGCTGGTCCAACATTTCCACCCCACTAATCGTTCACGTGCCCTCCCCCCAGTACGGGAGCATTTCATCAACAGACACACAAACAGACAAGTACCAACAAACACAGTCACAAAACAAAGTCATCGCTTTCCTAAATGAACCCACAGCGTTCAGGGATGACTAATGTCTGATCTGCCACACAAACAACCAAATGTCACGGTTGAGTTTTTCACTAAACTGATGCTAGAATCAGTTTCTCATACAAAGATCTCAGTTTTCAGTTATTCCCTGATATCAAAATACGTTAACCTCTTAGGCCACGTGACCTCTTATGTAACGCCTACAAAGTTTGTTCAGATTTAAAGGAAAACTGCAAAAATGATGTTGAATGCAATCTTGAATGCAATGTGACGTAAGAGGCTGCACAACTGTCAGGAATCAGGTCATATTTTAATGCCAGATATTCTACTCGTGTGAACTTGTTAACCCCACAGCTGCAAATGATTTGATGCTGCCTTGAGAGTGAAAGTTTGCAGTCTACAGGAAAGGATCCAGTCTACAGGTATTATTTATTTTATTTATTACTTATTATTTTAATACATTTTGCCGCGTTTCCTCAATTTGAGTCTGAATAATGCTCATGCTCACAGCTTTTCTATAATTCACAACAGTCTGATGTGAAGAACAGTAAAGAAACTGGCTCAGACTTCAACTGTGCATTTCTCTGCTTGTGAACCGCTAGCTGCCCGTCTCCCCTCTCGTCCCGAGGAGGAGGAGGGATCGAGCGGTTCCCTGCGGAACGCTCACCTCCCGACTGAGTCTGTTTCTCCAAATGAGCTTTCATTTCTCATTACTAACAAGCTGGGGAAATGTAGGCTTATCATAATAACGAAATGTCTCTGCTAGGGGTGGGCAGTGGCGGGCAGGCTGTTTCCTCTCCGCTCCTGGAATGCCAGTGTGATGCACATTGGGAGGAACTGGACTGGAAAATCAGTGACTCCAACAGATCCCAAAAAGATGTGGCAGCCAGTGAGCTCGAACCAGAAGAGGTTTCTTTTTTGGTTTCCACTGAAATGCGAAACAGGTTTGCTGATCACCTTTTCTCATAAACCTGAAATTCACCCAAAATGTCCAAATAGAAAACGTCTACTTTTAAAATACCTAATTTCGAAATGATGACTGTTCTAATAGTGCTTATGCTCCAGAGTATGTACCAGAGTGTGGTGTCACACACATCCAACTTCTGACAAGAAAGCATACATAATATAAGCATAGATATATATGTGATGCAGGTTGTATAAGAAAGACCACTGAACTCTCCTTTACATGTGATGATACTCTACATGTAATTTGAGGATAAACGGGCTAAAATCTTTGAATCACACATCACCCTTCAAATATCTGCTCAAATGAATCCACATTTATGAGAGAGCTATTTTAAAACAAGTGATCTATAATATAAAACTTGTTGGGTCACGTTCAGATTAGTGCCAGGCACCAGTTTAATCCACCAGCTCAGCAGCAGCAACACTACACTAATGTTTCATGAAGGCACAGCAGACAGTGCCAGACGTATTGAGTGGAAAAGCTGCCCTGAGCTTCTGAGCCCCCCTAAATAGATTTTGGGGACTTGTCAGACAGACACAAAACACAAGAGTGGACCAGACATACAAATGTAATTAGTGCACTTGCCCATCGATAACATATTGAACACTTCAGTACAGGCTGCATGGAAAATGAAGTGTTGCCTCAAATACTGTAAATCAACAAAAGAAGTAATAAAAACAGAGAGAAACCGATATTAATAGATATTAATCGATACAGTCTGAGTACTGACCTGCAGCAGAAGTTCCCCTTCAGGGATCTTGTTCCCTGCGGCTCCTGCTGTTTTGCTGTCGTCATCATTCACGCTGCCTGGGGTCGCCCCGTTCAGACTGTTCAGGGTGACTGTAAAGGGGGGGGGGGACAGGCTTTAGCACTGTGATAATGTTTGCTGTGACTGTCAGATTTCTTTACGTTCAGCGCGCTAAAGATGCTGCAGCTCATTAAACATTCATAGCGCACCATCTGAAAGTCGAATGCAGACATTTTGTCTAACTTGTTTCATATTTATATGTTGATCGCTGCTGCATTGGTGCATCTGCGATATACACTCACTGGCCATTTTATTAGGTACAGTCTGTACAATCTAATGCAATTATGTAGACAGGGGGCAAAAACATTAGAAACATTCTCATAACTCTTAATAAAATGCACTGCAGTTCTAATTAATGAATATTAAACATCCTCCTCACTACTGTGTTCACTAATACACATATTTTATTTAATAAAGGAAGTTAATTGCAACTGCTTTTTGCAATCAATTGATTGGTAAATTATATTTTAAACACAAATGTCAACAAACACCTCGTTTCAGCTTCTCTTCATTTGCTGCTTTTCTTTGCCATTTTGTAATAATAAAGAATATTTTGGACAAGCAATCTGAATGTGTTTTAGGCAGTTTTTCACATTTTAAAACTAAAAAAGAAAACAGAAAATATAAAAAGGGATATAATTAATAATGAAAATAATATTTAGTGTATGATTTATTTTTTATTTGACACAAAACATGCTTTAATCTTGACATTTATCTGGAGACTCTGAGCTCTCTCTGGCTCAGAAAACACTAATAATTCGTGACCTTTGCTAATTTGATGAGATTTGCTCATGAACATATTTTTTAATGAATAATGCTGAAAATGTGTTGACTACTCTGAGGACTACTGACCCAGGTAACATCACTATGAATAGTTAAAATTATGTATAAGATATTTGGTTTAATAAATAGCTTTACACTCGTGTCTGTAACTTGAGAGAACAGAGCTGTTACTTCCAAAGAGAGACGAGGTGACGGTTCCTTCAGGCGTCACTATATTTGCACTTTAACGTTTTCTCAGCTGCACTCCAGCCTCACTAATCACGCTGCTCCCCCCCGGTCCCTTCTGCCCCCACCATCCTGTCCCTGCCTCCCCGATGCTCATTGGCTGGTGGCCACAGCTGTTCTCATCCTAATGGGATTCTCCTTTTTCCCAGCGTGACATCACAACCACTGCTCACATAGAATAATGTGGTTTCATTGAGATATGTGTTTTCCTGCATTTAGAGGACAAAAAGACAATGAGGCTATAACATGTTTTTAATGTTTAATCTTCTGTGGTCTTTGTAAGTGATGTGCTAAATCTAACCACATATAGGACTCTGACCATCACCCTCTGGTGAATCCAGTGTTACCAACACCTTATCACGGATGATAAGTTGGCCAAAAGAGGAGATGGAAGCCACTGACATCAAGACAAAGAAGCTCCTTACAATGCATGGATGGTTTCACCTCAAATCCAGCACCCTGAGACTGTACACTAAGCGTAAGGAAGGAGGCCGAGGACTAGTGACCAGACTATGTCTACTCGTGTTGCCTTTTATATTGTTGTCTTATTGGATTTTATAATAAAAAAATAGTTTAAACTTATGTAAAAATAAGAACACATTGTGTATTTGTTACTTCTGGTGGTTCTGAAGCATGTAATATATTAACTGATGATTTAAATAAACATCAATAGATTATCTGATAATTTGATCATATTTAATAGATTATTCTACAACATGAGGCGATGTGCTGCGGTGATGTCACGAGACGGAGAGCAGCTGTGAACCCTGCTGCAGCCCTGTGCTGCGACCTGTGATGAACTTTGACCCCGAAGGTGACGTATGACATGACTGGGTGAGCGGGTTCTGGGTCAAATCTTTTGTTGTCTGCAAACAGGGTTAACAAGGAGTCCATCTACAAGAGGGAGAGAGGAGTGGGTGGTGTCAGGAGTGTCACGGTAGACACTCGTCAGCATATGGTCTATGTGTGAGGAGCCTGATGTGTCGTATACCTTCACACAGAGCTCTGGTTGGACGCCCCTGATCTTATTCCCATGCAGACTTGTTAGATCAACTTGTAGAGGGGCTGCTGAGAACAATGTGTGACATAATCCAACATACTGGTGAGTAAATGGCGTGGGCAATGCTTTGCATGGTAAACGGTGGCGTTCCTGACCCATTAACAGATACTGGAGATACTCACATGGGATGGGTCTGACAAAGCACAGAAAAAAAATAATTGGTTTGTTGTAGGCCTAAATCATGTAACCACAACATTCCTTTGCTCCGTGTCTGCCTCTCTCAAATGTCTGTTTAATTTATTAGGATAAAATTCTAATTAGGGCTCATGTTCAGCAATTTATTAGTCAAAATGAATTGAACATTTGTAAATGACCGTTTAAAACATTAATTACGCACAAATGCTAGTAATTTTCTGTTCCAGTTTCTTAAATGTGAGGATTTGCTGCTATTCTTGCTTTTCTCTTTGGACAAACAAGAAATCTGAGATATGACTCTGGGAGACTCTGTCATCGTGCAAAGACATTAAAAGACCTCAAGGGAAATATATAAATAAATATACATACTGCTTACAGTTTATGAAAATCCACGTACTGGCCAAACGGTATAATGACCACATTACTGAAAATTATGTTTTAGTAAAATGTAGTAAAAAACTACACTAACTGCACATGTACTACACAAAATAAAAATACAATTATAATATAATATAACATAATAAATATATTTCTCACTGGTGAACCTCATGTCTTGCTGACAAAATTACCAATTTACTGTGTGATAATGACATAACTATCATGTGATTATCACAGAAAGAGACTCTGGTTTGATCATCAGCAGATATAAATCAGCTTCTGCCACAAACTGATGCATGTATAATCCAACTAACTGTCCTCTACCACAGACACACAGGCACATTATCAGGCTCTAATTATATTATCACAGTGCCTTGTATCTGTAATTTGGTCACTGATGACGAGCCCAGGCTCACTCAGTCACTAAAACACTGCTGCAGGAACATTATGGGACATATTAAATTGGCTTTATGCTTTCTGATTTGACATAATTAGCATAATAAAATGTGTTTATCCAGCTTGGGTTAATGTCAACACCAAACAGCTCTGTCATCACTAGAAAACAAAGGTTAACACACGTGAGAAAACAAAGGGTGTAATGTTAAGATCATATAAAACCCACTGTAACCACATGTAAGGGGCTCTTCTAGGTTACACACCAAAAACCACAGGTACACAGCAGCATCAGCAGCATCAGCACCATCAGCAGCATCATAATCCAGGCGGAAAAAGTGGGCCAACACAAAGCGTCTTGAATGACCAGAGGACAAAGAGCAGATCTTGTTGTCAAGCTTCAGTAAGCACAAATGTATATAATGAAACATTTACATTCCCACTGACATCACATACATATGGTTTAACAGCGCTGTGGCAAATGCCCAGAGGCGTTTCCAGTGAACTGAATAGAACAGCTCGGCGTTCCCACACACGTTTGTCAAAGTATAATGAAGCTTTGAAAGTTGCTGCACAAGCATATTACATCAAAATACAAACAGTAAGTGACCTTATACGACATGAAGACGTCAGCCACCACATCATCTACAGTGCTGTGAACAAGTATTTGACCCAAATAACAAGTTTTTTTTTTTCTTTGCTTATTTGTCACACTTAAATGAATCAGATCATCAGAAGATAAATTGATTTTATTCATTATGAGAAAAAAGCTGTCACGGTGTTTCTGGCCTACTGACTTGTATTCTATTTTAAATGAATGCATTTAATTTATTCATTTTTGATGTTACTTTCTTTTGTACTGATTGATTGATTTTTCCAACTTTTACACATGAACCTTCACATATGGAAATCTATGTATCTTGTAGCAACACACAAACAAAACCTAAGAATTAATCAACATCATAACAAATCTGTTTTAATCTGGTTCAAATAAGCATAATAATAATAATAATAATAATAGCATTGCAATGAAATAATATAGCTTCAAAGATATTACACCAATTCATATATGGATAGAATAATATCAACAGTTTATGCAGGTCTTTTAGACTCATTTTTGCATTCAATTCATCACTCTCAAGAAAAGAAGTTAAAGTAGGTAGATGCTGAGTCTTGTGGATGTTATCGGCTAAACTGAGCAGTCTGAATCACAAACTACGATTCTGAACACAACAATGAAACAAATCTGAATCTTCTCAAGTTGGAGCCATGCATTCATTTACAACAGTGTAAAACATGCAGAACCTATAGCTCTAAAACTGAAACACACAAAGAAAGTATTGCCCATCTTCTTTCAAATTTAGAAAATTCTGCACAGGAAAAGAATCAGTATCAACTCAACACACACGAAATGACTTCTTATTATTGTTGTCCATTATATGCATTTCATTTATTTTTCAATTAAATCAAAATCATTTTGTAGAGCTAATGTGCTCCAAAATTGCAGCACAGTGATGAAAAGGAGCATTTTCTGGGCAAAGCGTGGACATAATGTGTCTCGTCCTCTAACTGGGCTAACGTATCTGCTCCAGTATCTGACAGATTAAACCTGACACACAAGCGGTGACCCTGAAAATCATCATACTTCGGCTGCCTCTGGAGGCATTTGTACTGCATGGTGTGGTCCCTGGAAGCAAGGGAAAACAAATCAGCATTTATCAAACTGTGTAAATCTCTCAAGTCAAGGTTTGGGTAAACAAAAGTCTGAAGACTGACTGAACACAGACTCAAGTCGGACGACCTCATTTCTGCAGTTAATGGTGTCAAAAGGTGGATTATGATTCGTTCTTATTATTTTTTCTACAAGATCTGGCAACACAATTGTGTTGTTAAAGAACAACAACAACAACGCCAACTGTTGTTTCACATCTGACAGGACATTTATGGTAACTGATAAAATCTGCATCTGTGCACCAGTCTTTGCAGAATCATGCAGTCAGAACAGAATCATTTCTACTGTGCAAATTGTGGTAGTATAGTAAAGAACATGTCAGGAGGTGGTAGCACAGAAAACTGTTGCCTCCTTTGCCTTCATAATAATCAGGATAAGAGGTGATTAAGAAAACATTTATTAGACATCTCCTAACCCCTAACACTAAACCACCTTTGTCCTTCAGAACAACATAAAACAGCTTGACTGAGGCCTTGAATAAATGTGCCTAATATCAGTGTGAGATGTTTCTGCACTGTGCTGGTTTCTCTCTGTTAGAATTTAGCTTTCTAACACAATTGAGAAGCCTGAACTTAAAAAAAACTTCCATGAGGATTGAAATGACCGAAAAAGTCAAAGTGGACTTGAAGCACTGACTCTGGCTGTGACCCAGGCTGCAAGTCCTGCACTACACACAAACCATTCGCTCCTGAAGAACGTGACACTTCTGGAAATAAACTTTTTCAGTGGAAATAACACAAATAGCAATTTAGTTTCCTCTGAGAAAATATATGCAAACTTTTGAAGGCAGAGTCGCAGAACTACAAAGTCCCACCAAACAAAAATACAGTCCAGCTGTCAGCACCCTCAGAAGACAAATCTTTGACCTGAGACTGTGACCTCTGGCTCAGGCTCCAGCCTTCATCATGGATCCACCAGCGTAAAGCTTACTGCCACTGCAGCATAGAGAGCCAGACCTGCGCCATGTCCGCTGGGGTTTATCTCACAGACAGCTTAAGTTATCTGCAAGCTAAGACCCAAAAAACATTCTGCGCACTGCAAATATTTATCAAATGTTTGACCACTTTCAATTTGTCCCATCGTGCTATTTACAACAGGATAAGTGCGGATGTTCTGTGCTTGTGCCGCTTCAATTTCCTGCCCAATCCCTGCATGTTATCTTGGCATGCTTCCAGAGCGTCGCTTCGGGCTGCCATGTACCCTTGATAACACAAAAACACACACACTCTGCTGCCAAAAGAGACTTACAGTGTTTGCAACCAATCACAGGAAAGGTTTGGGATAAAATGTTACTTTACATCAAAGAGCTGCGGTTTTAAAACCGGAGCGACACCGTCTCTTGTTGGTTGCTATTTTTAGCCAGATGGATCTGTGCAGACTTTAGTCACCGCGTCTCTGTGTCATACTGTATGTTATTATCAGCAGAAAGCAGAAGAAATGATATATTTAGCTATAGATTCATCAAATAATTTACCTGAATACAAAGACAAAAAGCTAATAATAATAATAATACATGAAACATAATCTACTGTCACTGAAATAATTCTACAGTAATCCAAGTTACAACAATAGCAGGGGTCTGAATCATGAAACCAGGCTATATTTGGACAGCATTAACCCAGTGTATTAAGCCTGTGGTGTGGGGGAGGGTGTGTTTGGAGAGGGGAGAGGGGGGGGGGG
>JAUMHL010000014.1:3636346-3650041 GCA_032362345.1 Sandelia bainsii
GGGGGGGGGGGGGGGGGGGGGGGGGGGGGGGGGGGGGGGGGGGGGGGGGGGGGGGGGGGGGGGGAGGGGGGGTCTTAGCAGCTGACTGATTCAGGCTGGAGGCAACCAGGGCGAGAGCAAAATGAAGAATTACTTTCATGGCTGAGAAGGCTGTCAGTAATTTCTGACCAAAAAGTGACTGTTTACATGATTCCACCATTTTATCTTCTGACTTTAAGAGACTTTTACTCCTTGACTCAGAACAGCCTCTACCCATTTTGGTGCCCTGGGCGAGATTAACAAAAAAAAAAAGAAGACATTTTTGGTTTCTGGTTGCCCGAGCACTGCTAACACTTTAACGCTTTCTGCTGGATTTAGTTTGTCTTTGTCATCAAAAGCCAAGACAGTGAGTTCGTCCCCCACATTACTGATGACGCTCACATGTAGATTGGACTATATGTGACTCAGTCTCGTAGAAAGACGGTGAGCTGAAAACTGGATCAGGTGTTAAAGAGCCACTGTATTCTGGTTTCTTTCAGTCAGAAGCTCTACTTTTTAAAACGAGCATATAGGTTTTGATTTTCTGAGCCAGTCTGCTCAAAGACATGGAAGTGGGGAAAGTCGTGGACAAATACAATTACAACACAAAAACCCACAGTTATTTCTTTTCCAACATTAACACTTGATTGGATGACGAGGCTTCTTGCTGGTTTGTCTCTGATGTTTGCTTCTCTTGCTTGAAAAATCTCTTTAAGTCTCCATTAAAATCAGATTCTGACTGTGTTTTCACTCACACCTATAGTACAATGTCTTGTGCTGATCTTGTGCAGTGCACCAAGAACTTGGAACTTGGAAGAGTTTTTGGCACAAACGGATCTCTGCCAAAGGTCTTAACCCAACATATCTATGGGTTCACCAAGCAAACTGCCCAGGGCTCTGACTGCAGGCTTGATTTGACGATAGAAGCTACACAATGTGCATCCTAGTTGGTGAAAATACATTATATTGCCAAAAGTATTAGGACCCCCCACAAAAACAATGAATCCAAAGCAAGGTCCATAAGGACATGGATGAGTGAGTTTGGTGTGGAGGAACTCCACAGGCCTTGACTGGCCTGCACAGAACCCTGACCTCAGCTCTTCTAAACCTTGTGGACAGCTGTCACAGAAGAGTTGAAGCCATTAAAGTTCACGAGTGTGTAAAGGCAAGCGTCCCAATACTTTTGGCCATATATATGTTTTCAGTATGGAGTTTTGTACCTAACAAAACTAAACCTGAGAATAACTATAACAAAACACAACTCGCACATAAGCTGTGAAATAGCAAAATACCAAACCTCAGAACAGTTTTACTAACTGAAATGATCACCTAAAGCTCACTCTGCATTTATAGTTATCATACAAAAAACTACTTTATTGCAGGAGCACATTAAATACTTGTACACCTCGCAGCACTGCTTTCGGATAATTTAATACTTTGGCAACACTGTTGTTTAGGAACAAACAGGTAACATTTAAACTGGCGTTGCCCACTTTTCAATTTAAATTGAACTGAAACATTAACCTGAGGGACATCAGTGGTTGTTTTTTCAGTGGTGCTTTCTTGAGCATCACTCTGCCTTCAGTGAGTCTAAATGACTTAATGAACAACTTTCTGCTCAGCTCAGGTGTTAATCTGTGCTGTAGCAGCTAATCAGGAAGAGCAGGCTGCAGAGAAAACACACCAGATCATGAATTGTGGCGACATCCAGTACGTGTGTGTTTTTACAGTTTTGCTTGGTTGGGAGCTTTCCTGTGTTGTGTTGCATTGACACAACCAGCCAATAACTATACAAGAATTTAATGTTTTTCTAGCTAGGACTGTGCTTTAATGCCATGCACTGCTGCTACCTTCTTCATTCATGTTATGTACAACTGGTGCTGGCACAGCAGAATATTTCACACTTTAGCACACTTTTATTTTTTTTGTGTGAGTTTTGGGATCTTATGTTAATACTGTTATTACTGTTCTAATCCAAATTTCAAATACAAACATGGCAGCAACACAAACAACAGATTATATAATTTGTCAGGAACCTAATCTATATTAAGCACGTGGAAGCACTACGTGTCATCACGTGCAGCAACACGTGAAGAAAAACCACTGACTTCAGCTTGTAAAAGTTAACAAGCTGTGTTCCCTCTCTGCACAGCACTGATTTTACATCTATTATGAGAGTTATGATGTTTTCTAGCGTGTAGACATGCCACACGTTACAGTGTGTATACATGTGTGAGTATGCAAGTGTGTTAATTATTCTATCAGCAACTAAATATAGAACGTTTCAACTCCTTCACCCCATGAACACGCGACGTATACATACCACCCCCACAACCACTAACATACACATGGATGCACTCAACACACACACACACACATACTGAGGCTCACATTTAGAGGCTGAACATGAACATGTGGTCACTAAAGCAAGGGGGAAAGCATGCACCCTATGCTGCTTTCGCGTCTCCTGAAGTTTTTCGATCACATGGTCGCATATTTGCTTATGAGAGGCGATCCAGCGAGAGTTGGGCGGCGTAAAGGTCACTCCTGATCAGCAGGTTTTTCCCTTTGGTGACCGGCACGCCTCGCCGTGCCCGTATCACGATCAGCGGGGCTGGGGGATGGGGTTAAACCGTGTAGGAGAAGGATGGAGGAAAGCACGGGCAGAGGGAGGAAGGGTTGTCATGAGAACACTTTGTATTTGTGTGCAGATAAATGATATGACAGGAAGGAGGGGAAGGGAAGGACACATTTCAAATAACAGATCGTATCACCCTCATTCAGGGCAAAACAGAGATGGCTATAACGGCATGTCACAAGATCTTCACGGCAGCCGCACAGCTTACGTAACCAGTCCTGGAGCAGCAGCGGTGACAAGCTGTGCAGAAATGTTGCTCAACTGCAGCTCTGTCAGATATTTTCAGCTGAGTTCCAGTTCTGTGTTCGCTGTGTCATACCGGCGATGTGTGGATGTTAATTTAATTCAGACTCTTATTTGACCTCATTTTCTTTCAGACATCGCCCTCACTGAATGAAACGGCAAGAACTGGCTGCAAACAAACAAAACAGTCAAGAGACGTTGTGCAGGGAGATAAAAAGATGCAGGATGCCAACCTCATGTGTGTCAGCTTTAGCCTGATCCAGCAAGAGTTGCGTAACGCCTGTGCTGTGCCTGTGCCATCTCTCTGTTAATGGCTATGTTGTGCTTGTGCTTTTATAATATAATATAACGGTCTAGCTCACTGAAGCCTGTGAAAAATTCAGTTCTCCTCCATTGCTGTGTTGCTTTTTCTTGCTCGTGATTTGCAGATTAATTATAATAACAGATGAAAGGCCATATAAAACAAAAGCCAGTAAAAGAATCTGGCAATTTAAGAAAATCTTTGCAAGTTTAAATACAAAATTTGCAATCCTGTTTTCTCCTTATGAGCTGATTAAAGGTTCTGCACCGGATATGCGATTCTATTAAACTTACAACAACATTTCAGCCACTTTAGGAAAACACAAACAGACTGTAAGCACAACTCAGACATGTCATCAATTCTTATAGTTGATGTGGCGACCACGTCCACACAGTGCAACACTGATTTGGAGTCATGTTTGATGAATTTAAGACTGATATCTACTCTCTCTACTGTGAATGATGCTTCACCGTGTTCGCCAGCTACTCACTAACTGCATATCTACAGATGTACGGATTTAATGTCAGTTGTGCTGTGACTGTGATCCACTGGTTGGAGGAGACATTTCCACCATCAAACACTAGTGAAAATCAGTTTGAAGTTGTAAATAATTCCAACAACAAAGTGTTACACTGCAGTTTTGTAACACACAGCCTGCACCAAACCACACAGCAGAGTGAATCCTCCATAGTCGCAGGGATTATTCCTCCTAATCTACTTCTAGATTTACACTAGAGTGTATCTAAAAAGTCCACAGTTTACATTAACAACAGAGATACTGTTACTGCATGATGACGATAATTTGTTCTCCTGTCTCCTACGGCTTTAAACTGTGATCCATGAACTACACCTACAGTGTATATATCAACCATCTGACTGACAGAGCACTGCTTATGTAACAGTAGTCATGTGATGTCTGGTTTGATCCTTCAAGCCTGCTTCTAAAAACTCAGGGAAACCTTCCAGAAAAACAGGAGAAGCACCAGAAGCGATCGAGGATGAATGAAGGGAGACAGGAAAAGGGACAATCAAGCTGCTCGGCCGCGGGGGAAAGGACTCTTCCGAGAATCGGCAGAGCTCTTATTGGCTTAGCTGTGTCATCCAGGATCTTGTCAGGGTTTTCTCCACCATGATCATGTAACAACTTCTTCAGAAGAACTTCTAAACATACGTGCTGACCTCCAAGAACAACGTGCATCAGTGTTCAGTCACATCTTACATTGCTTCTAGAATGAGAAGACATCACTCCTGAAAGGGAAAGTGGACTTTGATAAAACGCATTTGACAAGCCACCATGCTTCTGGGAGATGGATGAAAGAAAACTTAATGTTGATGGAAGAAAACAATGATGCTTTCCAAGAACAGAACACCATTCCCACTGGGAGGCGTCCAGGAGGATCAGTTACTGTACGCTACGTGGCTGCTTTGCTGCATCTTCATTGTGTGCAGGTCACAGTAAAACCCAGAAGATTATCTGAGAGAAACAGGTGGCCCTAATGCAGAACGGATACATTTATTATAAACTAATTAGTTTATCATCACTATTGCAGGATATTTTTGTGTGATGATTCTGAGTATCTTTTTAGATCTTTTCAGATCTTCCTTTAGTGTGACGCTGCTGTTTAGGGAACAAGTATTTGAACAAGCTCACTCACATCACAGCTGCTTTTGTACTTTACTTTACATTAGACCTCACCGGTGAGAGGCCTGACAATAAAAATAAAATAAATAAAGTGAAATTTGTCCCAAGTTTAAAATTCCCAAGTGTAGAAATCCATGAAAATGTAGTTGTTGATACATTTTTCACAGACTGAAAAGAAAACTCACCCCACACATGGATGAAGAGGAGAGAGCAGACTAATACTCATAAGCATATCACTGATTCTCCACAGCAGATTATGTGTATTATGCGTATTCACACCACTAGAAACACTGTGCAGCACATTTCCATATGTCACTTATTGACTACCACAGTGCTGCTGTCATCAATTTAAAATGACAACAGGTTTCATGACTGAGATGTGCTTCACACCCAGAGCGCGGTGAGTTACCGCCCCTCTCTGCAGACCGGCTGGGAGGGACGGATCCCAGTAACTGCAGACAATGACAGAAATGGCAGCTGGGCTGGATAATACTGTCAGCCAGATTAAGTGGGCTCTGCTCGGGCTTTGTTCAGCTCCTGTGACAATTACACACAAAGCCACGACTGTGAGTCATGTTATAATAACACACAGAAATACAGTATCCAGGAAAAAAAAACGTACCTCTGCACAGCACAAAGCTTTTCTAAAGCGTTTTAATACTTAATGAAGGTGAGACTCTGAGCACTTAACAGTTCTTATCCAAACAGAGCAGCAACAGGGCAGTGTGCTGGAGCTAAGTCATCGCCGTACACACAGACCACCCACTTTCAGATGCCTCTGACAAGCCGGATTTGTGCTGTTTACAAACAACAAATAATGGCTGACCACAAAAACAGCCCCGAGCGATGGGCCCTCGAGATCCACACAGTTTTCCCTCCGCAGAGCGGCTTCCTTAATGTAAGCCCTGAGCTTGTTAATTACTTAGAGACTGTCCAGGAAGTAGGCTAATGCAGTTAGACAAGAGGGTTTGTCTAAAGGCTACGCTTTGACCTATTGGTTCTGAAATCCACTATCAATAATTCACTCTGACAGGTCGAGTAGCCACTGAATATTTCCATATGTTACTGAATGGCAACAAACTCGACTGTTACTCATGGCTCTAAACATAGCATAAAAGACATTTCCCAGAAGAAGAAAATTATTCAGGTCCCTGTTTAAGGCTTTATTTTGTTCCTTCAGGGCATCAGGAGCATCTACATGTACACAACATACGAACCAAGCAGCTACACAACACACACACACAACCCCACGCTCACTGAAAACACACTCGTATCACTGGTGCTGCTTCCTGTCCGCCTCAGCCCAAACAGCCATTTCAAAAAGCCGCTGCCTTAAACAAACACTGCTCTGCCTCCATTTCATAAATTCTTAAAACTCCAGGGTTTCTCTCAATTATTCATGCTTCAAGAGCATCTGACGGCTGCACTGCAGCCTTCTTGTTGGGGGATCACCGCCTAAAATAACAATGCCTTCACTCCACACAGCACAGAAAACTGTACGCATTCATCCAATGGTACCCAACTCATCCTGATGCTTTGCTGTTCAGCTTTAATGGACACCAAGCATCCATCTCCTAATTCACAGGCACACACATCGACATGGGTCTCAATGAAATATCGAGCGACTCTCATCTGCATAAGGCGATGGCTGGTTTCTTTGGATGACATGAGCCGTGAGATGTCGGCAAACACGTCCAGCACAAATACAGAGTGAGAAAGACGAGTGTTGTGACATCATGCTAATTGTTGGAGGGACCAGAGCAATAACTGAGGGCGTCTACTTTAAACTGCTGCTTCATCATGAATCAGGAAAACTGATGCATTTTATTTAAATTGTTTCTTTAAAGCACAATTTGACACCTTGGAAAAACTATACTTGCCAAATTAACCAGAAGAAGAAAGAAGATCAGTTCACCTCTGTGTGTTGGTCCAGCTTAATGAACACATTTTACAGTGACTTTATCTGAATGAATTCATAGTTTCAGTTAATTAATTTTAATTTAATTAAATTCAGTGATAGAGAAAAATTCTCCAGTCACACATACACACACAGAGACTGTGTCTTTATTAACATTTAAACCAAAACACAATCTCTCTCTAAACCAAAGTGGTTTTCTTGCCTACATCCAACCACACACGAGTCTCTGGACTTGAACTCAGGTCTGCGGTTTCTCAGTCCTGCACGTTACACCACCTCCACTCACCCCAACCACCTCCTTGTGACTTGTTCTCTGTTAATAAATGTGAAAATACACTGAATGAATTGCAGAACTCACTGTGGGAATTTGTAATTTTTCGCATGATTAATACCACACATGCAGTTAATGCATGGCCCTTACAGTATCTCTTTTGTCCACCATTATCCACCCATCTCATTTATTATCATTATGTCCAACATTTTAGCTGCATATGTTGTCTAGTGCGCCCCGTCCTGCCAGGTTACGTGACTGACTTAAGTCTAATCACACTCTTGGGTTGGTGAAGTAGTGGTTTTATATTAAAAGACATATCTCAATGTTTCAGTCTTCCAGTGACCCAATTTTTTAGGTATTTGCAAGTTATTACCTGCAACACAGACATTATCTACGTTGCTGGTTCAAAACCCCATCAACACATTTTGGCTCTGTCCCAGCCTTGAAATGTTTTGGAACGAAGTATTCCAAACACTATCCCAGAGTCTAGGATGTACTACAGAGCCTTACTCACTAACAGCACTATTTGGTGTGACGGAAGAGGACGGTTTGCCTAAAGCCATGTGAGAGGCACTTTTACCTCCCCTCTGGCACGATGTGCAGTCTTACTTGGATGGAAGGGGAAGACCTTGCCTTCACACACTCTGTGGCTTATGGACCTTATATCCTTGTATGGGTTAGGTATATATATATATATATATATATATATATATAATAACGTAGTTGCCATGTTTTCTAAATAAACGTTTTCTTGCATTTCATTATTACAGATGACAATATGATTCAGAATTATGTTTTCTTACTTCAGATGTGGTGGTTTTATATTAGCTCTCTATAAACACTGAAAGGTGCAGTGGGCCTTTATTCCAATACTCAAAACCTATGATGGTGAGACTAACAGTTCCCGCCTTGCTTTCACTCTTTCAGGCTAAACATGCTGCAGAACTGTCTCTGTGCTGGACGCACAACTCATTATTTTTCTGTGGATCCTCAGTTTGGCAGCAAATAACTGGAAACAGGTTAATGTGACAAACTAATCATCAGTGTATGCATGTAACTGTTCTTATGCAACATCATGCTAAAGAATTATAGCATTATGTTGGGTAATAGAAAGAGAATGATTCATGAACGATGAATATCTCCATCTACAGTACAGAAGCAGAGTTTGAGGCTATGTCTGACCTTTGTCTACTAGCTCTTAACACCACTGCTGTTATATTACATCATGATTCACTTCACATTCTCAGCACTCGTAAACTTACCGGAGAAGAAATTCTTGGCTCGCAGGTAGCTGACGCTCAGGCGGAGGATGGAGAGTTTGTCCAGACTGGCGGTGACCTCTTCAGGGAAAGGCAGCAGGCTGGCCAACCGCTCCAGCTCCCCATTCAGACGGTCTCGGTGCCGTTTGGACGGGTTGGACTTGGCCCCATCGGCCGGTGGCTGCTTCACCCTGACGAACACATAATTATATGAAGAAAGAGGAGTCACCAAACTAACTCTCATCAGCAACACATTTCAAGGGTACTAGACCAAGATTTCTTGGAAATATCTTTGTGTATCTGTTAAATTTAGTTGTAATTTCATTTTCTGCTGTGTGTATGTGCATGTCATGATCATTTATATCTGTCCAGCATCAGCTTTTGTTGACAGCACGTTGATTTTATTAACTTCTCAAAATGAATTTGTCCTTTTCTTTTGTTGTGTGAACCTATTAAAAGCACGTTTTACATAAACTCTGATTGAAGTGGTCCAGCATTTCCGAATAGACCAAATCTGTCACATTGCATTTTGTTGGGGAAAATGTATTAAAGTGAATAACAATGTTATTTAAATATTTTGTGTAGAATAAACATTAATTGAACTAATTAAACATTAATTCTGACATCTATAATGTGTGATTGACATATATTATATATTTAATACAATTTGTACTATACAAATAAAAAGATCATGTATATCTAGATATAAGAATATCATGAGATCGTGGAACATTTATATATACTTTCTTAGCTCATTTATTATAATTAGATTTGTTTGATACTTCTTCCATCCTGCTGTATTTACATACTGTATTTAATTCCATTAAGTATTTTTGCAGGTTGGTTTCTGAGGTATTTTTTCCCTAAATCTGCTAAAAAGGACATTTTTCTATTAACAAAGTAGTCTATACAGAGTGTCTCTAATACAATAAGAGTGATAAAATATTCCCGCCGTATTAAAAGGCCTGTCAATAATGTGGCTTCCAGTCTGACATGTTGCTCCACATCCGGATCATAGATTTTGTCCATCAAATCCAAAGTTAAACCCGACTGGAAAATATTTGTACACAAATGGAGAGCATCAACAAAATAACAACAATCTGAGCTGACAGTTGACAGTGTGGCAGCCGTGACTGTTCCCAACTCACACACTCACACTGTCACATTTTATCACTGACCATCGATGTGGATGGACAGAGATCTGTTTACAGGGCACTGCTGGGCTTCCGTTTGTGTGCTTTTGTGTGTTTACTGCTAGAATAAATATCGTCATGTGACGATTATCATGTGAAATTAAGGGAGCAGTGAATTTTATGGCGAACGTTTAAGCCTAACCATTGCTTAAGTCTAACTCAGACGTCTTTGTGCCTAACCCCAACCAAACGATTTTGTTTGCAAAGTTGCTGTTCAGCATTTTTGATTGTTGAAGGCGAAATGTATTTTTTTTACCCAGCCACCAATTTGGTGATTGATGCCAAAAATGACGCCTGCCTCCGTACATGGGGGCGCTCTTACAACAAACGCTCATATGGGTCGTATGAAAGATTTGGGGGACAAACGACGCACATGGACGTTCAAGTTGGAGGATAAAGTTGCGCCGCTCATGCCAGCATGATTAAATCACACGGCCAGTTCAATGCTAAACATTTTTAATGTGGTATATAAAGGTAGAATCAAAAAACAGAACTTCCACAAATACAGTTTAATTATTGTAAGATTTATAGCATAATTTATGCTGTGGAAAATGTGTAGTGTACCTGCATGTTATCTGTTGTTAGCTGATGCTAACTGCATTTCACTGATTTTATACCTGCATAACAACAAAACAGGTTAATATCATTACACTGTGATAAACTGATTAACAAAACGCTCACTGATCAGTTTATTTGTCACATGCATGTGGCTGTCATGAAGCACAACATAAAGTCACTGGAGTCATGTAGAACAGACCAGTCTTTAAAACATTTTCTGTGGAAACTCTCATGTGGCTCATGGATACTTGCATTAAAACTACAATATGAAACCTTAGAGCAGAGACACGGCGGAGCTGGAGCCGCTTTACTCTGCAGGTCAGTCTCTTCATCGTGTTTCTCTCTGACTCTCGTGTCTTGCTGTGCACAGTTTGGTGCATTTCCAAAGTCAGTCGCGTATGATCACATCACAGAACAAAGAGGATCCAGGAACATCTTTAGATCCGTCATCTGCCCGTTACGTACAGTTTTTATGTTTCTTTTAGACACTAGAAGGAACATGGCGTCAGTTTGACGCTGCGTGACTGTGATGAGTCGACTGAATTAACAAACAGCCAAGACCTGTCATTTTTTCATATTACTATAACATGTTACAATTTTAGTTAATAATGCATTAAATATCTGAATCCAAACAAAACAGAAAACAAGAAAAAAAAACGTTTTGACCGAAAAAAACAACTCCCTGAATCAGCCTGTAAATACTGTAGAAATACATCAATAAACGTTTTAAAGAAAACAAACAAAAAATAAAGTTTTTTTTCAGAATATGTTAAAATTGGCTCTACAAACAAAAATAAAAAGGGGTGCTGAAGGTTAAAATCAGGCCGCAGTTACAGGCCTGCACTAATCCGCAGGCATTAAAGTAACGCTGCACATTTCACTACGCCCCATTTCCACGTTATAGTTTTATATTTTAATAAACAGTCGTACGAATATGCTAAAAGTAATTAGAAATAGAAATGTTTTGCATCTCGTATGTACATAAAAATAAATCTGTGTTAAATTAAATTAAAATTAAATTAAAATCTAACTCGTTTCCTTTTACGTTTACGTTTTTACTTTTACTTAGTGTAGAGGGAAATTTACAGGTGATGCATTTTAAATTTGTCCAAGCAAAGACACACGTTTAATAATAAATAAATAAATATGCGACCATGTTATATATGCTACTGTTCAGACTCGCTGCAGGTGCATGTGGAAACCTCACATTTCACACAGGCTCCATTTTTAACACGGTCAAATTTTTTTTCGTCCACAGTGCTGGAAGTGACAGTAAAAGGAGAATAAAATGAACTCACGCTCTCTGGACCGGTTTTCTCCTCTTGCGCCCTGCATACATGACGGCCCCTCTTATATAAGCCTCTGACGAATCCCACACAAACGCGCACAGCCTCTTTCTCCGCTACATGTAAGTCACCAACAAGTATTCAGCTATGATCCAACACATCAAGCTTTCTTTAAAAATAATACTAATAAAAAACTAATTAAAAATACAGACAGACGCCAAACATAGTAAGTTTGGTCGAGCAGGAGCTTTTTTGTCTTGTTTTACGCGCCGCTTCACTTAGGAATTAAAATCTAAATCTGAAATAGAGGAAAACAGGTGAGAATGATCCCCGAAAACAGGAGAACAAGTCGGGGAAAAATATGCCAACAGGAGCTGTCCCATCAGCTTCACGGAAAGATGAACTTATTCCAAGTGGAAACGCGATGTTGAGTTTTCATCCTTACGAAGAACAAATGACGCGATGACCACAGAAGACGCGTCTGTGCGCAGAAAACCTCCTCATCTTTCCTGCGGGTTATAAACACAACGAAACAACTTCCAACAATCGCGGCAAAAGCTTCAGATAATCACATTTTATCATCTACATCAGCGGTGCACTCAGGAGCCGCAAACCGGGCACTGCGGCTGCGCGCATTCCACTGGCGGGCACGCCCGACACAGATTTCTAACGGGCGCGAGCTCAAGAAGCCGCATACGTATGACAGCGCGGGGTCAGGGGGCGCGCGGGATGCTTGAGTGCGCGGGCACGTGGGATAATCTCCTGGAAACACAGGCCGGGCATGTTCACGAGGGCGCGTTCCCGAGCGAGCCCCACCGTCCAATCAGCGCGCACATGAGGGATGGAGGTTGATGTTGAGCCTGCGCTGAATGTGGGTCAGGGGTCAGACTGTTAAATAATGGAAGTGAATTCATGTCGGCATTGGAAAGGAGTCTGCAGAGGTGTTTACCTGCAGTGATGGGACTGTTGGACATTTTATCTCAGCTGGTGGGAACTAAAGAGAAGAATGGTTCATGGTTAAACTGTGTACACATTCATAGTTTGGTCTAGAAAAACTGCAGGTGGAAAAACTAACAATAATGTCTGATGTTCACAGTATCATGGTGCACACTGTCAATGTTATTGCTGCAAAACACACAAAGCAACATTATGATTCTTTAGGAGTCATGTTAATATTAATATTTACTCTCATTTAGTTCTGTTTTTGGTCTCCAGTGATTCCTGATGAACATATCTGGTTCTTTAGCTGCTGATTGTTCCACTATATTCACCAGCTGTTCTCTAACTGTGTCTGTCTGCTGTTCTTTCTCTTTTCTGAAAACAGTGGCCTGCTGTGGCTGACTTAGAAGCTGTAAGTGAACAGAAACAGACATATTGTGGTCCAGATACTAAGCAGTGAGCTGAGTACTTTTAATACTCAGAGAATCTGAGAGAAACTGCAGCATCTGCTAGTTGTTCTATGGTCATTAGGAACAAAAATATTTAAAAAAATCCAATTGAAATTAAGCTGAATCTGTGACAGTACAGGGCCAAATCATGACAGGATTAACTTCTTCAGGGGGAAACAGTATTATTTTCCCCAGGGACCAGAAATCAACCAGTAAGATAAAGTTGAGGTGATTAGTTGAATAATCTATTGTTCAGTTGACAGAAAAATGTATTATTCTGATAAATTATTAATTGTTTAGATCATTTTAAGCAAAAATATGAAAAACATTTTAGTTTGCAATTTGCTAAATAGTACAAGTTTTTTTTGTCTATCAGCCAGAAAAGAAAAGCTAGTTTAATATGTGAACTACTTACTGATGTTTTACACACGGAGCATAAAAAAGCAGAAAACAACTGTTAGATGTATTGATAATATAAAATAGCTGTACGGCCTAACACATGATCACATTTCCAATAATGTCCTAAAGCTGCATAAAGAGAACAAGGGACAAAAAGTTAACAACGAAAACATTCATTTTCTAAGGACAATGATCCAATCTTACATGATTATTTGTGGCTAATGTATGTGAACCTGTATATAAAGGGGAAATAAGAGTCAGGTGCTTCAGTATCCATGTGTGATTTTAACAACATGGCTCAAACTTTGCATTCCAGCATAAGAACCTTTTTCCTCCATCTGTGAAACATGGTGGTGGCAGTATCATGATCTGGGTCTGCTTTGCTGCCTCTGAACCAAAACGGCTTGTCGTCATTGATGAAGCTATAAATCCTGAGTTGTACGAGCAAATTAAACAGGAAAATGTCTTTATCCATGAATTCAATTCATCTTTATTTGTATTGCGCCAAATCATAACAAAGATCATCTCAAGGCACTTTACATAGCAAGGTTAAGAACCCTGCAAAATATAAGTATATA
>JAUMHL010000014.1:3650141-3685784 GCA_032362345.1 Sandelia bainsii
CACATTCCAGAGGTTTTCAATGGGGTTCAGGTCTGGAGATTGGGCTGGCCATGACAAGGTCTTGATTTGCAGTGGTCCCTTAATTTTTTCCAGAGCTGTAGAACACCTGACTTTAGATGGTGCAGGAAACAGAAACGTCAACTGCTGCAGGAGAAACTACAGAAGAGGATTAGGGCCAGCATAAAATTATTATTTGAGTTCTGACTTTAATCTCAGAATCCTGACAGTCCACAATGCTTTTGGGAAACAAATTTGAGGACTGATGAAACTAAGGCTGAACGGTTTGCAGCACTGTGTATGGTGTAAAAAGAGGGAGTGGAAGGAGCATCATGACTTGCTGCCTCTGGACCTGGACAGCTACAGGTGAAGACCAGTAGAAGTTGAGTAAACCAACTGAGATGCTGTGGAATGACATACTATAGTACATCTTTAGGACACCAGACGTCCAGAATAAGTCTGAGCCGAAGCAGTACTGTGAGGAATGATGGTCCAAAATTCCTCCTAGACGTTGTGCAGGTCTACTACTACTTTTTCCTTCAACTGTATATTGTTGTTTCCCTGTACACACACACACACACACACACAAGGCATTTGCCCTTCATAGCTCCAGGAGCAGGGGGGGTCAGGGACAAGAAAGGGTTTGTGTTTGTTTGTCCCAGGGGACAATCACCACCACAGCTGTAAATGTGTTTTTCATGCTCCAAGTCCAGCAGAAGGTTGAAAGATAAACAGCTGTGGTCTTTCTTAGCGTGTCTGCAGTTCAAGGTCAAGGTCAAGGGTATGGAACAGTCAGAAGCACTTACCTGTCTGTCTTCAGTGCAGAGTTGAGTAAAAAATGAACTGAGCATGGTGTGATGTTTTGGTAGCATGGCTCTTCCTACATCTTCTGCAGCTGTGTTTCTGCTTCTGTTCAGTGAACTGCTGCTTCTCTCGCACCTTGCTGGGTTTGTAAGCAAAACACCACAGACAGCATGAAATTAAACCGGTAATTTATTTATTTATTATTCCATTAGGTTATGCACGAATCCAGACGGACGGACAATTTTTAATCTGAATATTCTTTTCTGTAGAAACACAGTTAAATGAAAGAAACAGGGACTCACAGAAACTGGGAAATGCAATCATATGAGCTGTGTATGATATTACATAAGCACCTCTTTGTAAACTGTACAACGTGCCGTGTTCCAAATGGGATCCAAATCTTTTCAGGACAGATTTCTGGTCAAAAATACACTTCTGGCACAAATAAGTATGTTGGTCCCAAATAGTAGTTTTCACGTTAGTACAGATAACAATGACGTTGAGGGTATAAGTCAATATTTTGATTAACTGTGATAAATCCAGACTCTAGTTGCATAACCCTCAACTTTCTGCAGTTTGTTGTGCTGCAATAATTGTAAACATTAAAATGATTAAAATAAAGGTACGGAAAATTCAGTTTGAAACCTTCGTAAGATATGTAATTTAGTTAAATATTGATACACTTTTGTCACATCTGAAGTTAGATTTTCTAGGTTAGAAAATGCTATGTATTCACCTCCGGGGGAAAATGACCCTGTATTTTCAATCAGGATCAAGTGAAAAATATAAAAAAGCATATTCTTCACCTATCAGCTCTTTCATTATGCATTCACATACTGTACTTTAAGTAATTATTTGATCTAATTATTACAGATACAACTGTAATCACCAGTACAGGTGGTGCCTTGCACGACATGTACAGTGTCATACACTATTTACATGTAAAACTAGAGGGCGAGGACAGGGAAAGTTCGCCCTCTGGTGGTTATACACCATCATTTCTTTCTTTTATTCCTGTCCAGCTCTGGTTTTACATCCTCTCCTGCCTCCAAGGGTGTTTTTATTAACCAGCACCCATCAGATCTCACAGCAGAGACTAATCAATACACAGATTTCCATAAAAAGTGGGTAACAAAAGGCTCCCACACAGGATGCAACTATTCCTCAGCTGATTTTCAGGTCACAGGCTTGAGGATATGCGGACGTCTTATTAACAAAATGGAAAAAAATGGAAAAATGGAAACAAAATGTCTTTTCTTCCTTTTCTTGTATCGTCATTGCATTAACTTTACCTTTCCTCTGTGCTGTGGAAGTAGACTAATGAACAACTAGCACCTTTATAATGATGTTAATAATGTGCATCAGTACTTTAAGTGTAGCAACCCTTGTTCTGGGACACACAGTTTTTCCATTTGAACAGTTGGGATTGTCTTATATACCCCCTCTTAGTATCTCCATGACAAAAGAGCACACACATCTAAGCAGTAAACACTAAAATCTGTTTATGCTGCCGTCTTGGCCGAGTGACCTTTGATAAAGAGGTCACTAACCTCAGTGATCTACCTTAATAAAGAAAAGTCAAATAAAAACAATATAAAAAATGAACCAAACACAGTTTTAACCATTGCAGGCACATATTGTATTCATGAAAAAGCAATTAACAGTAGACAAAGGCTGGACGTTTGTTTAACATATATTATGGTAGATATAGTATAACTACTTGGCTAAATAAAAGTGGATTACATTGTATTGAATATAATAGTTGTGTTTTTCTTTCTTTTTTTTTAAATAACAAAAATACATCAACTGTCAAGGCACATGTTGGCTTTAAATCATCAACACCGCGGTGAAGAAAACATTTGGCTCCAGGTTTTTTTCTTAGTGGCTACAGTCATGATGTTGTCTCTATCAAAGTCCAACATCAAAAGTGATGTACAGGCAGTTTTACTTTCTTTTACGCATGTGCCAAAAGTTATTTTGCAAAAACCTGCGCCACAGATTCTTGAGGAAAGGTAAAATACTGAGTAGATTTCCCACAGTGCAGGAGGAACATGATAAAGCTGCCATGTTAACGCTGAACTGTTAATGCTGTTTTCTTTTTTTTGTAGTGTGAGTATCACGAACATCTGCTGAAAGTCGGATTAATAAGACGACGAGGATGAAACAGAAACAGCTAAATAAATGTGGTCTGAATACAGACGCATACTCGTTTCCAAGCACGCCGCTTGGTACATTCTCTCTGTGTAGATCAATGAAAGAAAGCTGACCACCGCTTTAGAGGTCTGTCACAGCTGAAGTGCTTCCCTTGTTTTCATTGCTTGTGCAATGGAAAATGGACTTGAAAAAAAAAATCCTCGAAATACACTTTATCAGCAACAGTAAGTCTCCTCTGGATGTGGCTTCCCTTAAATCTGTGCAACTCTCAAGGGTTTGCTTAAAAAAACTAAACAGAAATAATAACAAAATATTATTGTCTTAAGATGCTTTAACGCACAAAAAGGCACAGGTATATTTATACGTAGATACTTTTCAGCTGCCCATTCAGCCAGAAGGCGTAAGATAATTTTAGGATTATTATGTATATGGCTCGGTGTGGTTTAGTATGTCCCATGTCCGCACGATCACACGAAAAGTAAGGGAAAAGTAGAGAAGAGAAATGTGTGTCGTTGAAGGCTGTGGCAGATCCATGCGCGTCTGTTAGTAAAGGTTTATAGCCTGTTTTTTCTAAATCATCTGCTGCACCCCAAGTGCCGAGACTGCATCCGTTGACGTCTGCATTTCAAGAGCAGGACAGCACAAAAGAGTGACCCACGGTAAAACGATGGGGGAAGTGCTGTTTAACAAAAAAAAAAAAGTTTCTCCATTATTTACATTTTGTGGACACAACTGGTCTGTCGGTTATTTGTCTGATAAAGTAGATTGAGACTCTACTCATCAATCTGTAATGATAGGAAATTAAACGTGAACACAATACACTGCAAAATGCATGTATATTGTATTGTCTATACTGACATCATCATGAGTCTGCTGGGATTGGTAATTATATTATATAACACGTATGATTTTATATGATCTGTTCTGCTAGCTGCTGTTTTTTTCTGCTTTCTCTGCCTATTTCACTTCAACTGCTGCTCCTCAATTTCTGTTTTGCTGATTTTCTCTCCATAAGAAGCACACTTGCACTGCACACAGATGAACATGCTGATGCATTCTGTACATGAGATTTTTGCGAGCCAAAGCAGATAAAATGTGACTATACAGAAAAAACAATTACAGGTTAGATTTATACACATCAACCACTTTTAGGGTTTCATTTGAAATATACACATTATTTATATGTAATAATAAAAACTTAGCTGTGGTTTTAGGCAGCTTTCACTTTCAGTGATTCTTCTACTCTTGTTAACATTGACGAGTCTCCACATTGTCAGAATCAAAGTGTAGACAATATACTTTGATTATATTAAAAGACATGTTCAGTTTGTATTTCTATGCATTTACATCTTGGAGGTAAATGAATATCTCTGGCTGAAAATGGGCACATGATGATGTCTGGTTTCCCTTATAAAATCTTTGGCTGTTTGGATTCACTTGACTGATCCTCGTGGCTGACTAAAGCTCCATCCTGACTTGTGGTTTTTTACTTCATTATTATTATTATTATTAATATTGTATGAGTGTATCTTCACTAGAAACTGACAGCTTTTAAACATTACGGACTGGACAGAGGAAATATGATACAGAGTGATATAAAACATATAACATCAGGGTAAAAATGAAAGTCTGTGGCAAAGCACTGATGCAGGCAAACTGTTCTGCATTTTGTCCTTCTCCTGTAGCTGCTGCTATAGCAACACCAGCACGACTCGGCTCTACTCCGTCAGGTACGTGGCTACATCGTGAGCAGGGGTGGCAAAAATTCTGTTGACGCCAGTGGAGACTCCTGAATCCTGCTGGTTAGAGGAAGGAAACACACATGGTTAAAAGAAATTACAGTTAGGAGGCGCATACGCCGATCAGCCACAACACTGAAACTACCTCTGCTACCAAAACAGGTCTGACTTATCAAGGCTTAGTCTCCACAAGACCGCTGAAAGTGTCCACTTGTACCTGGCACCAAGACAGCAGCAGTCTCCATGAATCAGACTCCGGCCCACTTTTCTCCACTGGTCCCGTTCTGACCCTCACATGCTCACTTGCTGCCTAATATATCCCATCCCTTGACAGGTGCCATTGTAACGAGATACTCAGTGTTATGCACTTCATCTGTCAGTAGTTTTAATGTTGCAGCTGACCAGTGTATGAGCACAGTAGCACAAAATAGTAGATACGAATATTAAAAAGAGAAAATGAAAAACATTTGTTTGCAACTACTGATGATTAAGCCATAATTAAATGTTATAAAGAAAATGCAAGTAAAACAAAAACATATTGATACTGTGAATGATTCAATTACATTTGCTGTTTTTAGGGATTTAACACGACTGCTTTTATGTTTAATTTCGTGTTTTTATTTCAACACTGATTTCAGAATCTAACAGAATATTAGAAATCTATTCTGATCATTAATTAACCATCTCAGTAATTCATTAAATACAAGTGCTTCTTAATACATTTCAGCAGAAAAAAAGAAACATTACATTTAATTATGGCCTGAAAATAATTGTTTATCATCCAACTGATGGTCTAATCTGCCTACCACAGGCTCACTGTGGCTCCAGTGGAAGTACCAGGAACCTTGAGGATTACTCTGGTCCAGAGAGGTCTCCCCCACCCTGAGGCCCGAGGACTCAGAGAGAGCCAGTATGTCACCACCTGCTGGACTGGAGGAACAGTGCTGGTCAAACATGCAGCTGCTATGAGTAACTGCCTGGCCACATGCCAGCCCTCCTTGCTGCGTGTGGTTCAGTCCGGTGACATTCCTTGGCCAAAGGCCAGCATGTGGGAATGCTTGCTTTTCTGAAGTTTGGCTCTGGCACGCTGGCACTGGGTCATGTCCATTCTGCATGATGCCAGCATAAGGCAGCTTCTGCTGCTGGCTCTGCTGCCACTGCTTAACCTGCTGGCTGTGTTTTCCAAAAGGGGCGTTTCCATGCAAAGGCGCTGTGGCAAAGGGAATGTGAATATTAGGTGTGCTAGAAGAGCTTAAGTCTTTACAAGGAATCAGCGGTGGCAAATTGTCCACTATGTTGGGTGCTACATTGTTTGGTTGTTTAACAGAGCACTGCAAGAGCTGTCCATTTGCTGCCATCGCAGGAGCCTGCAAATTGTTTTGTGGACATGGCCGAGGTTGGCTTGACTCCATCTGTCCAGGAATCCCTTGAGGGCCGCCAATGTGGTTGATGGACACCTGCCCACAAGACTGAAAAGAGGCTAAAGCACCGTCTGCTGAGGCATGAGGGACGGGGACCTGCATCGACGGGCTGAAAATGTCCTGGAGCTGCAGGTGCTGAAGAGAGGGCAGAGTGGTGTCAGCCTGAGCAATCAGGGGACCTTGGTGGGAGAGTTTCTGGGTGCTGTTAAATATCTGTGCAGACTGTCCTAAACTTTGCCCTGTAATCGCTGATCCATTCATCGTATCCTGCTGGTAAGCACAGAGTCCATTCATTGAAGAGTAAGTATAATCACAGCTTGGTGTCTGAAACAACCGACGCTCGCAGACTTCAGGGGCTGAGAGCTGGGCAGCATGAGTGAAGAAGTCCTGCTGATTGTTGTTGACTGCCATGAGGCAGCTAGGAGGGTTGGCGTTTAAGTCTTCTCCTTTCTCCTTGAACAAAACTGTATCAATATAGTCAAATATGTCATTAGCGAGGATGCTGTCCAGCTCTGTCCTGACATTATTCTGCTGTTCCTCGTTCTGACTTATTCTCTTGAGAGCATTTTCCCACTCCATCAGCTCTGCATCATCAACCTCCAGATTCTGCAGCGCTGCAGTAAAGTCGCAATTTTGAGCCAGTTTTTCGAAGTTGTCAATGACAGTCATCACTGACTGTTTGGCTTCCTCTTTCACTACCACAGGCTCACTGGTTGTGGCTGCAGTCCCGTTTTCATTCCATCCGTCGCTGGGGACACTGACCAGGGCTCTGCTGTCCATGAACACCTGATCCACAGGTAAGGGGGGGTCCACTGTCTCTGTGTAGATGGTTTCATCCTGTCTGAGGAAGCAGTCAACTAATGAGCCGGGGGTCACGTCCTTGTTCTTGTCATTGCTGTTGAACATTTTGTTGAACTGAAACTGTGTGATGTCCACTGTGGGACCGGTGTCGTAGAGGATGGCCTCGCCTGTCGTGAAGCTGAAGGGAAGCTGCAGTCTCCTCTGATGCAGATAATCCTCACCCTCAGCATTACTGAAAGACACCAAACAGCACAAGTCACATTACTAAGACCAAACTCTTATTTAGCTTCTCTCTCAATTAAATAAAAGGATCAGACACTCACACTAAAGCTCTCTGATATGCAATGATGAATTCAGGTCTTCCTCCTTTGAAGATCAGCTTGGCGTTGGACTGCACCCACACCCAGCCAGTCGACTTACTCAGGAGCCTGAAAACAGTCAGTCCGCTCTCTCCTGTTTTAATCACTGTGATACAAGGACAAAAACAATACACAAAATAACAATTCTTAAAGGCAAACTTGTAATGCTTTAATCACCACAGTGTTGTCATGTACTGTTCTTACAGCTGTACCAGAAGGGCATAAACATGCTGAGTAAATTCTTTTCTACTTTGTAGATGTTTCTCTTTCCAGCTTAAATTGAGTCCTTCTAATTATGCTCGAGGGGTAACCAAAAACATTAAGATTACTTCAACAGCCATGTTTTATAATTATTTATTTACCATTTATATTAATTACGTTAAATAATTAACATTTTGAACATTTTGAAAGGGCATCGCAGGCTAATTTCAAAATTTTTCTTCTTGTATTCGTTCTTGTATTCTCCTTTCCTTCTATGGACTTTTATTTCTGTTGAGAAACAACCCTAGACAATGTGCACGTGATTTTTCATCTCAGTCAAATACTCTTAATATTGCACGTAAGAGAAAATTACACATACTGCGGATGTGGTTGTCGGCACAGTACATCATATCGGCGGCGTGGATGAACTGGTACCCGGAGCCTTTCATACACAGTTCCGTCTCTGAATAGCCCAGAATAATCTTCCCCCTGGTGAGAGACAAAATAAAAAACATGAAATTTGAGCTACAGGAATAAAATTTAACTAGTTGTAGAAAAAAGTTAAAAGTTAAAATTAGAGCTGGGAAAAATAATGTTGGATTGTGTTTGTTTATTTAGTTAAACTCTCCTTTTCTTTCAGGCTGACAAAAATGCCTGACAAGATAATTTAGCTTTAATGATAGATTAAAAAAACAAAAAAAGAACTGCAGCACCTGCTACAAACGCCTGTGGGTGTGAAGTCCAGCTTATGCCTGGTTTGAAAGAGGAGCATTTTAGCTCTGATCTCCACAATGGATGGAGGCTGGACAGGCATAGCGATGGCGAACAGTGCCAGCTGAGGTTTGTGACATGTCCCGTTGTCCCTCAAAACACTTTGACCGTGGAGGTACTTTAATCGCCCCTGGAACTTCAAAGCCTAGTTTGAGTTAAAAAAAATAGGAGGAGTTACTCAAGATCTTGGGATGAAAACTGTTTAATAAAGCAAAAGTCACACTGTGGGCAAGTTTCTCAATTTGGCTCATGATATTTCATAAGAACTGCATTAAATGTTGTTCATGAGATGTCTTTCAATTCAAACGGAGGTGATTCAGCCACATTACAGACATTTCTGGCATTAAACTAACCAGAAAGCCAGAAGAATTGTCCAGGAGGCATCGGAAGCGACACACGAAGCTCCTCTCTAGGAAGGAAGAGTTCTCTGGGGGAAGCTGCTCAGGACTGTACATCACTGTATTAACACCACTCTGCAAAACTGAGAACAAAGGTGAGGATTATACATTGAACCTTCATTTATGTCAAACTTATGTCTAATTCTGAGGTGTACAGACTGGGCTTACGTTAAAACCTGAATAAAAACAACGCAACAATTTGGAGTACACACCATCTCCATTGTTGTCAGCGGCTGGGGGGTTTAGAGCAAAGTGAAGCTGCTGTCTGAACATGGTCCGGTCATCAGTATGGATGAGCTCAAACACACTATGGCGAACCACATCGGACTATCAGCAGAGGAGAGAAAACATAATTTAATTAACCATTCCAGAAATTTACACATGCTCTAATAAGTGAGGCTCCAACTCCTAAACATTTCCTCACACGAAAGCAATGTGTGATCTCAAACTTGTCATAAAATTTATAGTCTGAAATGACAACACAAACTAATTTTATAATCGGTCGTCACATTTTGAACCAGAGTCTGTTGTTTGTCTTACATGTATTTTTCTTCACCGTGTTTTATTTTGGTAAAAAACAATGGGTGTGTGGCTGTATGAAATGACAGCATGAGTGTGGTTTATAGTGCAGGGGTTTTTGTTCATGTTTTGATCCTTTTTATCTGTTGTGAAAACTTGTTTGTGGAACAAGTGGATAAGACAGTGGAAAAAAGCTTCCATACACAACATGAATATGAGAACAATGTGAATTGCAAGATAAGGCCATTACAGTCACACACTACAAGACCAAAAGAATACTGTATCTAATATTAAAGTACTTTAACATAGTAGGAAGCATCTCACCTGATGGAAGCCCAGGTAGTCTTTGATAGTGGGAGAAGCATAAAACACCAGTCCCTCTGACGTGACCACCATCACAAATCCATTCAGCGCCTGCACATTAATGGGAAAGGAGCAGACAGGTTTCTGAAGGGGTATACACATGCATATCCAGCAAAAACAGCAAACATCATGATGCAAAAACAGCATCATCAGCCATCAAAGTTTTCTTTCCTGTTGATTCTTGACTTATTCCTTCTATGTATTCATCTTTATATTTTTAAGTTGTGCTATACAGAAATTATTGCTTGACTGATGGGGAAAATACACATACTTAACGTAAACAAACTAAAGAAACACACAGGAGAAAAATCGTATGCATAGAGGACGATCATGCAACAGGATGCTCCGTTTGAAAATGAGCACACTGGCTTTCATGGAGAGTTATTATTTTCATATGCATCAAATACTTAGTAAACTGTTTGCTGGCGTCATAGGAAAATGTTTCTCAGAGTTTACAGTAAACAAGTTCTTCTGGTTGCAAGGGCAGCTGAGAAAATGCTGTGAGAGAAAACAAACACTGTAGAGCAGCTGATTGTTCTGCAGGAGAGCCAGAGCCCCCCAGAAGAAAAAAAAGAAGCTATAGATTTGATCTGCAAAAAGCCTTTTATCCATCCAGTTTTTAACCTTTGCGGTGTGGCCTGCTTACGATTCAACGTCTAGCGTCAACAGCTGCCGCTTCTCAAAGGGCCTTTATATCGAATAATCATCACCTGTTGTGATAATTATGCAGAGCAACATGTGACAGGTGAGCGTCAATAAACAAGATGCAGGGCACCTGACAAGCCCAGGTTTTGTTAAGAACCACAAAGCGTGGCCAAGCGTTGGCAAGAGGCACTAAGACAAGCAGTGTCACCTGCCATAACTTCCTCCTAAATGGACAGACCTGAATTAACTGTACCTAAGATGACAAGTGCACATATAAACAAATCTGACTGCATTTGTGCACCTGCAGGCCTCAGGCTGTTCAGTTATCAATCAGGCCGTGACACTTTGTCGTCAGTGTACAGACTGCCTGGTGTTTATCTATTGTGTTGATCTTGTCTGCTTCTGCTGTGTACGCGAGTTTCTGCACCTTGCTTCTTATTATTTTTGAGTCAATTTTTGATTTTCAGTCAATCAATCAGAGTGAGAACACACAATCATTTTACTTCATATTATTTATTACAGTTTTATTTAATGCAGTGATGTGTAATATTGTTGCAGACCCAAGTCTCTGTGAACTATGTGTGACTGCTGCCTTATATAGTTTGAATAGATCAAATGAGCATTTTCAACAACCTGTCACACATGGTTCTCTTGTGTGAAAAGATTAAAGGAAGCTTCATTTGAATAGCTTATGGGATTGGCACTCTGTGGTTTTTGGTTGGCACTTGCATATTGTTGCACGGGTGTAACACCAAGCATGCTTTAGTATCATTAATTCTGCTATTTTTTTTATTTGAACTCAGGTTACCTCACTAATGAGTCCAAAATGGTTTACAGCATCGCTACCATCATGACAGCTGTGGTGCTGCTGGTTAGAATTACAAATAAATCCAAACCACTACATGGCGTGACAGTGCACAGAGGCACTAGGATAAATAATAAATGGTGAGGTTAACTTGTCCTTGTCTCATACCTGGAGCAGTAAGTCCCCTTCAGAGAAGCCTGTTGTGTCCATGTTGTTCCCATTGTGCCCGCTCACTCCAGGAAACATCACATTGTTGCTGCTGTTCTTGATGGTGGCTGCACAGAAGATGATAAAATAGAAATTAGTCAGAAAAGGTCATATTTAAATCTTACTGTATCCCTTAGCTACAGTCAACTGACTGTGTGATCGACGGGGATGTAATCAGGACTGATGATGTTTTTTGTATTGTACTTATATTATTTTTACCAGTTACCACTCTACAACAATTACACTTCTTCCCTAAGTAATCCCTAAGCCAACGGGGGCATTTTGGACAGTGGCAAGTGCTTTATTATTTTTTCATGGTCAGTTTTCATGTTCAAAAAAAGACCAGCAGTTTAGTCCAGCAGTCCTTCATACGATAATAATAATAATTTTCTTGATGAAATAATCTAAATACTATTGTTTGTTGTTCATTATTTTACTCATGTTGAATTAGACCTCATGGTTCAAATGGTCTCCCTGTGATTTTAATAATAGTAAACATTTAATGTTTCACCTTATTTGCTCTTATAATCTTTTTTTTCCTTTTTATAAATCATCACCGGTTCCATAAATGTACAAAGCCATAATCATATGCACAGTTATAACAGTGTTATAAAATCGATAATGGCTCTTTTATAAAATTTACTCGGCAAAGTGTCACATGCTACAAGCGACACACTGCATCACTATAACAAGGCCACTGTAGTCCAGCGTGTCAAGTGTGCCATCAGCTGACTGATATAACCTCAGTATGTAATACACAAGTATTAGTAAATAGGACATTATTAGCATTAACATGTGATCTACTGGTTTTCAAAAACCTGCCAGCTAGAGAACAAAGCCAGTTTAGACAATCATTTCCAGGTAAAGGATTACAAAAAAACTTGGCAATTGTTTCTGTTTATTTTATATCAGGTACGTGTGAGATGCCTGGGTAGGAGCCAGAAGTTTCATCACTTTGTTAATGTTGGCCAAATGAAAAGACAGCCTGCCCCAAGTAGAACAACTCTTATTCCAGTGTGTTCATCACCTGCTGCTCCTCGCTGGAGGCATTCTCACTATTCATTATTATTCCTGGGCAGTTTCATGTTTCAAGTGTCATGTTTAGTTTTCTCCTCAAACTCAAGAGTTAAGCTACTATTGTAATATAAAATTGAACATTATTTATGCATATGTATAGTTGAAGTTTCAGGTTGCACATGTTCGTGCTGCAACCAGAAATCGACGGTAATAAGCTTGAACAACTGAAGCGATTTCCTACTTTTAATTACTTATATGATTTTAAAGGGTAAATCCACACTCTTCCCTTTGCTTTAATGTGATGCCTGCCTTGCAGATATTTTTTTACACCCCCCCCGGACGCACTGTGGACAATACTCTTTTGTGGCTCTATTAATAATCTGGATGTTAGATCACGAGTGTGCAACAGAAAAAGTAAAGCCAACTATCTGGCTTCAATTGTTGGTCCCCTGCCAGAAGACAGGTTTTCTCATTGCTGGAAAACTGATCTGGCAGCCTGCATATCCGCACACACACACAAACACATTTGGTTGACTTGAATATGTCCCTGGGGGGTTTTTGTAAGCAAGTGCGCTTCTCTTATCTGGACGGCCACTACAGGAAAATCCCAGGATACGGCCTCTCCCAACCTGTCAGTCCAGTCCTGTCACGCAATGTCTTTAAGGAGGGAAAGAAGTTCAGGGCCCCTGGACATTCCTCCTCAAACACAGACACACAAGACACTCCCCACAATCAGCTAGAACTCACACAGCATTCACACAAACGCCCAGACCTGCGCAGCCTGACAATCACACATCGACAGCTGCAGGGCTGACACACAATACAATCAATGCATACAAACACTATTAGCATAAAATGTGGCTTACAGAGCAGGTTAGCAACACTGTCATCGACAACAAACAGTAAGACAGACACAGTTTGTAATCGTATTAGAAATAAACAGTCAAACACATGTTCACACACGGTTAATTCTTAGTGCTTCAATCAAACATACACTTAATGTAGACCAGGAAACTTCAAGTTAAAATCTGCATAATTCAGCACATCTCTTGAGCTGTATTTTTCCTCTATTCCCTGTTTGCGTGAGTAAGTGTGCCTCTTTGAAGCCCTCTGTTTGTTTTCATTCAAGTTTTCTTCCCCGGTGGTGAACTCTGCGTTGTGTTCTCCCTCCCCATCTTTTTCCGTTGCTAATAGCTTAACAGTTTACGGCTCCATTCTGTGCAGAGTTGATCATATGCACTTCCAGTTCTCTGTACCGCTGTGGGAGAAAAATGTTTAATGATACCAGAGACTGACCAGAGGTCAGAGAGACACTACTGTAAGTTTCTGGGAGGCAGTGGAGAAAGAACAACACAGATTCCCACTAAGATCAAACATAGACGCTGCATTCACAAAGCAGGAAGACGGGTATTCACATGTGACCAAAACACTGCAGCAAAATATTTTTGTCAAGAATGCTAGATGTTATCTGCCCCAAGCAGACTGCAGACTCATTTTTAAATTAAAGCCAGACTGAGTCCTTTAGATGTGTGAAAAGTGTTGTGCTGTTAACTATGGCATCAGGCCTGACTTTCAGTTCATCAGGGAATCTTATGTTTAATCGCTGCGTCAATAAAACAGTCGTGTTTATATGATTTCAGTCAGCTTAACACACGCTACGTAATCTCATATTTGTAGAAAGAGAAATTGAAACCCAGGCAAATCAGTTTTTGTGGGACAGCACACAAACTTTCACATGAGACGGAAGAGCAAACTGGAAAAAAAATATGTTTACAAGTTCAACATTCAAGTTGGATGTGTACATTGACAAACTGACTGTATTAAACGTTTTGGAATTTTCTGAGTTTCATATTCCTAGTTACGAATTAGATGTTGACATAAACATTATTCAAAAGTTGGAAACTGGTCATTAAGAAAAATCAGATAGGTAACCAATGCCACAGGGACTTACCGAACCGTAACCTGGAGCATAACTTGAACATGTAGGGCAAAGGTGACTGGTTCTAGTTTGTTTTTCCATCTTTATATCTTGGGACAAGATAGCTACGAGCACCCAACCTCTCCCTCTACAAATACTTAGAACTTGATTTAGTACAATCTCCTTGTGGGTGCTGAAATTTAGGCCCACAACTTGACTCCACAGCAGGTGGGGGACAGTAAAAACAGAAGCAGAACCCAACACAGTGGAGTGGAGGAAAGTTCAGTCATGTGTCGGCAAAGAATAAATCTGTTTTGATTCCTTTTCTAAGAGATGCATCTGTCTGGGTACCTGCCCCCAAGTCCCCTCTGGAGAGGACAAAGACTGCACGTGACCAACTAGAGGGATTAACAAGCTCCCCATTGGACCAAAGACAATGCAGTTCTTTGACAAGCATAAACTACCAGAGACAGTGTTACTGTAAATCTAAATTCTAGGTCTCTGTGGTCTCTGTGGTAGCGTTATATTTTGGCTTTGACATCTTATTACAAAAAATAAAAAGGAGAAAGAAAGAAAGAATGCAACATCAATAAATTTACAATGTATGTTTCTTTACTGGGAACACTGGGAAATCCCCCTGTCATATTTAGCAGTAATTATACACTCTTACAGAGAACATTTCACAGCCACCCTAAAGTTTTCTTCCAGTACTACCCACAGGGTAAGTTGATACCACAAGAGGCCCCGTTTTCAGCATCAAACTGTAGCTTCCTATTTCAGAAAGGAAGCCATTATAGGATTGGTGAAATGCAGAGCAAGTTTTTGATCCAGGAAAACATCCCTGTCACTCAGGGAATGAGGCAGCATTTAAAGGATTTGAAGGCTTTTCATCATGGAGTAATTAAGTGAAATCCAAAGAACTATGAGGGACCAGAGTTCTTCTACAAGCAACCCAGTCTAACTATGCAGGAAAACAATGGTGGATAAAAAAAAACACTGATTAAAAAACTGAAACTAAACCACAAAAACAAAATCTTAAAATGCTTTACTGCAAGTTGTATCTACACTAAAGTATGAGCATACACACTGAAACTAAGGAGAGAAAAAGGAAATGCTGTCACAGGTTGGAGGGCTGCCAGATTTAGAGAGAGTATAAAGCATGCCAGCAATGCATAGGGGAATATTATCTTGATTTGAAAACATTTAGTTCCAGTAGATCCTGTACAGAGATCTCAGTTCTCACGCAGATGTGCAGGAAAGGGCAGTGCTTGCAACAAATAAAAGAGCCAATCCAATGAGCTGGTTCACCCATTCCACAGGTTCATCCTCCCATCAGTCTTTTGATTAATGGCCCCCTTTTTACTTCCATGACTTTAGGGGAAGGAAGCAGCCTCAATTTTTTTTTCCATGATAAGACAAGAGTGTCATATAGGCACTTCGAGCAAAATAAGGAAAAGAGCAGCTTTGGATAGAAAACAGAGGATTTCACAATCTTACTACCCAATGGCAGAATGTGGATTTTTTTTTACACATTTGCATTTACAATTACAACAGTATATTTTCAGTTTACATTTATGTTTTATACAATGGAGGTTGTTTAGGGCACCAAAAAGGGCAGACCTTGATAATTTCAAATAAATAAATCAATTACAAAATATATTTGCTAATGAAGACACATCATCTGTTTTGGTGTTGTTGCATTTGAGTCTAGGGGCATCTGTGAGGTATTCTGGGATGTCTGTACTCTTTTATTTGCTTAAAAAATAATGTCATCTGTTAAGGACAGGGCATAAACACAGAGGGTAAAAACGAAACAACCGGTGGTCGTTTTAGGTGTGACTCGTGCATCATATCACTAAGATGTTCTTATCAATCTGGAGGTATTCAGTCAAAGCTCCCTGAAGGAGAGAATCATGTAAGGCAACAGTCTGAGGCATGTCTAAATTTGGCACAGAAGTACTTGTATGTAATTGCTGTTGTTTGTAGATGGAAATGAATATAAATGCTTTCAGTGCGTAAATATATGCAAATTCTAATCACACTAAAAGCCAACAACTCTAATAATAACACTAAAAACCAATTTACTGTCATGGAAAAGAATCACTGTTTATATTTCCAAATTCCTTCCAAACCCTGAGAGATTTGAATCATGGTCTAAATAAATGAAATAATACATCTTCTGTGTTTCTGATTCCCCGACCAAACTGTGAGTGGGACGACAGCTGATTTTGGTTTGGCGCATAAACAAACAAAAGCATTTTTGGAAAACTCTAAATGTCACAGAAAACCTTGGTGGGCGAACTCAGCTCTGGCCTACAGGGAACGAGAAAAAAAAAGTTTGGTTTGAGTATGAGGGGAGATGTAGCGCTGTGGTTTAAAACTGGATAGACTGAGAACAAACCTTCTGGAGAGTGGAAATTTGAAAAAATGAAAACATGATTAAATCTGTCTCCCAGCGGTTGTTTGCATTCTCACGATATATTGAAAGGCGAGTCGTGAATCAAGAGCCAGCAGGCAACTGCTGTCACCCCAGTGAGACGTCCTCTTCGCACATATTATGATACTGGTTTGACACTGAGGTTTTATGGACATGTAGAAGTAAAACACACGTCTTTCAAAGAATAAAAGAAAATCCTCATAGTGAGCATCAGGATTCAACAACTAACAAGACTGGGCTTCTCCATGAACATACTCTCACCTCCAATGTGCCAAGACCCAAAATGTTGTTCTTACCTCTTTATTCCCTCCGTTACAAGTGTGATGTGCAAAGGTTTGTACGTACGTGGCTCAGATATCCCAAATACCAAATTATATCGAATTACAGCATATGATACCGTGTTACCACATCAACTATGATTGCTAACAGGCTCTGGATGTTTTCAATGAACTTGGAAAGTTAGTCCACATTTTCCTCAAATTTCCAACAGCGTCACAGAAATATGTCAGCAGCACCGAGCCACAAACCTTTCAAAATATCCAGTGATGCCTCATAAAGTCACGCTATGAGGCAAACAGTCCAGCTTGCTAAGAGACAGCTGCCATTCGGAGGCATAATCAGGTCTTTAAATCTCACTCTCACCCCCTAAATCTGCCTACGTTTGTTCTTTTGTCTAAAGTCTTTTTCATTTACCTAACAGTTTATGGGATCCTTATCTAAATTCTAGGCATGTCCCCACTTGAACACCTACCCCAGGTTTATGTTTTGACTGGGACAATCCAGTCAACCTGGGCGATGTCGTTGAGATAGACAGCAAATACTCTATCATCTTATCTAACTCAATGTGATTAACACTAAGCCTGAGTTTAAATTATTTAACTCTAAAGACTTTCATTCATTCTTGTTGTTGCCATGTGTTTATGTACAAATGTGTTTTAAACTTTAAGTAATTTCTTTCCAGATACTTTATGGGCATTATGTCCTTAAACTGTTTTTTAAATACAAACACCAGCAATTTTTATGTCACAGCCAGAGTGCATTCTCAAACCTCTTCCTCTAGATGCTGAAGAGCAACTCTTCCTTCCTTTGATCCAGTTTCTGAGGTGGTGTCCGTCAGTCATTCAGTCATTTCTTCATTTCCATTTCCTTAGCACATGAATGTGCTATTTTGACTCTATTTTAGAACAAATGCAATATCAAAATCCATATCATGGCAAGTACTTATATCTGGCCAACTGTACCTGCTATACAAAGGCAACATGAGAGGTGGGAAGATAAATGTATTTTTATATAACACTACATAGATCTCATTGCCTTTCCAGGTTACACATTTTGGGGTCTCTAGACTTTGTTCCGGGGCACATGAAGCAGGTGACTGGCTGCTCAGCTTAGTGAATCACTGCACAAGACGAGAAACAGACGTCAGTACCACCTGTGAAGATTCTCAGTCATCCAGGTCACGGTTATACTAAAAAATGCTGCTCAAATGGAACTAGAATTTAGATAAGGATCAGTTCAGAACTGATAATGCTTTCTGGATGGAAGGTGAAACGCCTTCAAGAACTTAAGGTAAGTCCTGTTGCCACTGAACAGCATTTTTTGGGAGACCCCAGTACCATTTACAACTTCTTATCAGATATATTCTCAATTAGAAATAGCTATAAACCGTCTGTGGTCACCTTATAGGTTGGTTGGTGAAGATTCTCAGTCATCCTGTTGAGGTTATGTGGAAGTTGACTCATGGAAACTGGAGTTATTCCACTACTCATCCAAGTAGCGTCTTCAACTGATGAAGCTACTTGGATGAGTAGTGAAATGTTTCAACTTAACAAGAAAAAATGTCCAGCCATGAACCATGCCATGACTCAACTTCCAGATTACATAAAAGTAAGTAGAACCATGCATACGCGCTGCGACATGAAGATTTAACACAGATCCTTCACATTACACTTAATGGCTTATAAAGCATTAAGGTTTTGTTTACAACCTATATTAATTTATAAACTATGTAAGGCTCAATGTGATTTAGTGTCTGAGAAAATTGAACCCTTTGTTGGATTTAACAGGTAGTAAGTACGCTGTCTCCCTAAAAGTGATATCAAAGTTGTTTGGCTACTTTACTGAAAGCAGGTAAAACGAAACACTGAGATGTATGATGCTGAAATATAGGTGAATGAACAACTCACTTTTTTGGCTCCCGTTGTACACTGAATACAAAACAGATCTATTCAGCAGGACTTTCCACGACACTTTGCTGGCATAAAGTGTCATGGCACGCACAAAGAGAGTTGGCATGGTCCACACTTAGCATATTGTTCTAGATGTATCGTGTATCACACACACGTACGCACCAGTACCAACAGGTAAGGGTGACAGGGTTTGTTAGAAAAATAGTGCCTGTAAAAGCATTCTCAAGCAGTTCTTTTTTAATTCATACTTTAATGCCACTTTCATATGGGAAATAGGCACTGTTGGACCTCTTCATATGAGACGACTACCACAAATTAATATCTGATTGTTAGTATTATCATCACCGACTCCAGTCTGAAGTGTCATTAGCTACAATTTACTGAGTGCTAAACCATATGCACAGTTACATTACATAATAATACGTTTCCTTCGTCCTGTTCCTTCGCTCATCCATATGTGCGTTTTTTTTCTCTCCCATTTTCTTCGTGATTCAAATTTTAACCATTATTATCACTGAATGAAATTTCCATCCGTAATGATCCATTGGCTGATGTATGTTGACCAAGATGTGACCCACATCATTGTGTTCGTGATGAATGCACTGGTGACCTCAGGTGACCTTCCCATAGAAATCACTCATAATGTGATAAAAAAAAAAAAAAACCTGACTTATAATATAACCTGACTTTTTAATGGCTATTGCAATTAAGGCTTCAAAAACTCTGGATCCAACAATTCTCATAATGTTTCCCATGGTATCTTTTCCATGCCAGGTAAACACCAACAGCTTTGTAATTCCATGTTTCTAGTTAGTAACTCAAATGTTCTGTTTTCTATGTTTAGTTTTCTTAGACTCCACAAGCTCCAGAGTCACAGAAACCACGACACGGCTGTTTTCACAGGCTGTTTAACACTCCTTTCTCCTTCTGACTTGTGAACTGACCTTTGTGTGTAAAATTGGTAAGGTAGTAATATGAGTAAGGCGGAGCCCATATTCTGAATATGTCGACGTGATTATGCTCACAGAGAGCACAATGTGCACAACTCTGATGCCAGTATTATGGAAGGGCCTGTGAATACACTGACTCAGCTAGGACTATTAGCTTTCAAATGGCAATACAAACTACTGAATGAAACATACCAAAAATATTCTGTTAAAGACACGAGTCACCAGTTGTTTTCCTACTGTTGAACACACCCTAAAGTAAAACTAACTTCCTGTTCTCCTAGCTAAAAGCTTGCTGAGAGCTACTGACTGAGTGGAGGGTCCTTCTCCCAGAAAACAATGAATACCTTAAAGTGGAGGGAGCATCCTGAGTAATGTCGTCTGCTGAGACAGCAACATGAAACAATCTACAGCCATTTGCAGAGCTATGGAGCTGTAACAAAGCCACACTATTTATGGAAGGTGGTGGGTTACACGGTGTGATAAATTCTCCATGCCATCTAGAGAGAATGACTAACATTAAGTTAAAAATTCCACAACATATTTCAGATGTACATTTCACCTAATTTTAAATTCATTTGTGGTCAAAACTCCAACATATGACACAAAAGTCAGTCAGCTGGAAAACAGCACTACACTCAAAACCAGAGCTGATTAGGGATGCTGTTTTTCCAAACAACTGCACAGGAATCCACCATTATTGCAGATGTTTACATCTGTACGCCTCTTCAAAAGCAACTTCAGATTTTTCATGTAAAGTTCCCCAAAAAAACACTTTTGGGCTGGGGCAAATCATTTAGGGCGGGTTGCCTAGCCTTGGAAACATGTAGCTGATCCAGTACTGCAGAGAAAAACTGTTCAATTTCTGTTTTATATGGATGTTTGTGTTTGATGCAGGGATTGTGTTTGTTTGACTTCTGAGTAGATCACTGAAGGTGAAAGTCAATGAAAAGGGACACAAAAGAGTTCTCTATACTGAGACTGGTGAAGGACTCTACACACAGTAAAGGGGAATTCAAGTCAAACAGGATCTGTGGCCACATCCATAAATGTGTTAAAAGTTTCACATACAAAGCCAGAAAACCCCATTCAATGAACAAAAAAATCATGGGTGCACTGTGTTGGTTGGCTGACAGTGTTAAACCACACGTCTGCATTGCTTGCATGTGTGAGGTACATACATTCTGTTCTTTTAACAGTAATAATTTATGTGTTCTAAATGGCATGTGCATAGTTTTAATATGTACGTATCATTTGTACATATGGCCCCAGGTGTTTGACATAACTGATATTTATCGTGCTGTATGAATCCAAACTACATTGCAGAATCCAGCAGCATGTTACAAACTACTTAAAAGTCTGCTAAAGGAGGTAATTGATGCTGGCGAAAAGTTGATCATAGCAAGAAATGTTAAGCTGTAAATGCAGGAGTGTAAAGCTTATGGAAACTGCTTACACCATTACATGATGGCGCAACTACGGTACTATCTTGTCTTCAAAGCAGACGTGAACAAATGGGTGTGAGAACAAGCAGCACTGGAACATCACAGCTCCTCTGATTGCACGTAACACGTCCATTCATACTGGATTTTCACACTACAAAGAACTGGGCTAATGAGGAAACAACTAAAAACCTTTTGATGTATTCTGGCACGTATTTCCTCCTTTTATTACATTCATCATTTCATCATTTAAGCTATGTAAAAACTTGCCAAAGCCTGTACATGTCAAACTAGACGTAGCAAACTAATTTGCATTTTGCAGGCTAGCCACTAATCCATGTAAAATTCACATGGGTTTTTGTTGATGGACACATCACAGATTTACTGAAACTTGTCCAGTTTAACTACAACATGACAAAGCCTGAACAATGCACAGACAATGTACCAAAAACCAACATGAGACATGACGAATGAATTCACTAAGTGAATGTGAAGCCAAAGGCACCGAGGCGACTTACTCAGCAGCTCATCTGCCAAAACCTCAGCTACTCTGCTTTACTCCAAGAAAACTATCATATGCAGGTGGTGGAGATGTTATGTGCGTGACTCATGTATAATTGACTCACACACAACCCAACAGATTTTCAAAGCCAGGGCTCTTGCAAGTCTAATCAACTTACAGTGAAGACTTGAGTCTTTTATTTTTTTTCAGAGTAACTATTGTAGGTGTTGTTTGCATAAAGGGTGGAGTGAGGTTACAAGTACTGAGGATGTGTTGTTTCCTAAAACCAGATTCCTGCATGCTTCTCATTCCTACCTTGGCTGTCAAATGCACTACTGGAATATCTGCATATATTATTCTCAAATCAGTTCTAGTTCCAACAATTGTAAGTGCTGGGCCAGTGTACACTCTTTTCTACTGCCTGATTATCCAACTTTAATTCTATGTAACTCACTCAACCCATGTTTTCACAGGTTATGACTTCCATTTAGTCATAATTCCTAGGTGTTTAAGAAGACGAGCTATAAAAGCCCTAAAAGAACAAGCTTGGAATAAATGGCCTATGAATTACGTTATTCACAAATTATTGTAAAATAGCAGTTATCTTGTGTCAGTCTAGACAGTGGTGTGTGGTACAGTAGTGCAGCATATATTAGGGGGATGGAGGCCAGAGTGATGGGCAGGTTTATCAGACTTTATGACTGTTCACATCATGTCTCACTTGAGTAGCACAACAGTTATTTGACGCCAACTTTTCATCACCTCTGAAGTAGCTCTTTACCCTCAGGTATCCCACGCTGAGGCGAAGGACTGACAGTTTGTCCAAGCGGGAGCGAACATCTTCGGCAAAAGGCAGCAGGTCCGTCAGCCGGTCCAGCTCCCCATTCAGCCGATCCCGGTGTCGCTTTGAAGGATTTGATTTAACAACCTCATTGCTGCCCGAGATCTTCTTTCTGAGAAGCAAAAAGAAGAACATAGAACTGTTTAGTGAAATGTTAAATATGTGTATAGAAGAGGTCAGAGCATGGCGTCTGCAGGGTTGTGCAGTATGACACCTGACAATTAAACATGAGCCATACAAACTTTAAGCAATTCTCCAAACCTGCTGCAGATTCACTCAGAAAAGAAGAGGCAGCCATAAATGAAACTAATAAACACTGCAGTTCAGGTGAGTCAACAGTACATGAGTTCCCATGATGAGTATTAGATGAAGGAATGTTGTCACTGTTGAATGCCAACACACTAATTTTATCTTTGTTAACATTATTTACTTTAAAACACCTACAATGTTGTCCAATTATAGTAATAACCTGCTGGTACATGTAACTAACGCAAGATAATATTATTATAAAGATAACATTTTCTCACTGGCCCCCTGTCCCTCTGCAACTTATCATTTAAAAGCACGAAACAATGCTATGATCTGAGGATAAAGTAATGCCATCAGTGAGACTGTTTATCTAGTGAAAGATGGAACAGTCTGTTTGGTCTTCTTAAAGAGCAAAAAACCACAGTCCACTCAAGTATTTTTTTCTCAAACATGAAAACAATACAGAGTGATGTTTCTTTCTCAGGGAAACAATCTTTGGCCCAGTTTAAATATTTTATACCACAAGGAACCACAAGTCATTCCACTGGCTACTCATGTAGTTTGTCAAAATGGAGACTTTACCATGGCAGCTTTATTTGATCTGCTTGACTTTCTCTAAACCACCCATTCTCGAGTGAAAAATACAAACTCACAAGGCTCTGTGGAGACACATTACTCACACATCACATACATGCTACAGAGTGAAACCAGCAAAAGAGAACAATTGGGGCAGCACTGTTGTCGTTCCACCAACACACACCTTTTGAGAAAAACACAAACCCTTTTTGGTGCTTTGAGAGCTGACCCAGTAAACAAACAGTTAAATTAACTTAATTGGTAACTGTTAGACTAACATACAAATCCTGAGCAAGAAGACTGATTGTTTTTTATCTATAGCTGACTGGCTGTGCACGGTTACTGTGACCTTTGCACTTGCATACATGTACATAATTCAGGTAGCGCGACGCACACAATCATTACATCTTTCTTTGTGATAAATATGTGTGGTTCAGCTGCATTAAAGGCAACTGATCTTGATTTAAAGACCATGCAAACACAAATCTATTAAGGCTTCAACTAACTATTTTTTATCAATTAATCTATCAATTACTACAACTACAATTAGTCAATTAATTAAACAATTTGTTTTCTGATTTGATTTATTAGTTATTTATTGATTAGTTGTTTAATCCTTTGATTAACTTACCATTAAAATTAATCATAACGTCTGTCAGAAAAGCTAGTGTATTTATCATTTACTTTAACATTAAATCTATGAATGAAGGAACAAATTTCCAAGTTGAACTTTCACCTTATGACACTATTCATCACAAAAGTTAAGATTTATGCATGGTAAGGCCTAATCAGTAAACAGTGTTATTTGCTATTGTTGTTTACTAATCTGCTATTGTGGGGATGCATGAGGGAGCAGTCGTACTTAAGGTGCAGCCTTTTGGGCTCTGACCGTGTCTGAAATGCAGATGACTTATACTCTGTAGTGTCCCTGAACGCACCATACCCAGGGTGAGAGGCTGCTAATGCTACTATGGCTAATGTTGATTGTCATCAAAAATATGCTTGTATTATTTATCTGCAAAAGGTTTCTAAATATATATAATAAAGAGGAATCGTACGTACGCAGTGGTTCAGCCCTAAAATCTATATATATATATTTGATTTCATCTGGTACAAAACCACCTACTGTGACTAAAAGCTTTATAGCTTTATAACTGATAGCATTGATTTTATGCATAGTGAGCAGCTGAATTTCAGATTTGTATACTATGCTTGGAAATTGGCTGACTTTCTTTACAAATTCTGGTTGAAAAGCAATGCCGGGTTTAGCTATGGATCTGGGTAGATTTTCAGATGCTGTCCCTTAGGTAATCTGAGACACTGAAGACAGTGTAGGTCCCACAGTTTACAGATTAAATCTATATAATCATATGTCACATTGTATAAGCAACTGTGATCACACCAGACTGCATAATAATTGCAAACACCTAAAAGAAATCAATGATATGATAAGAATAATAACAGATTTCTATCACTACTGAAAAGCCTTATGGATAATGCCTAGACGAGATAAAGACAGTGGCTCTTTCAGATTCTCTATAACAATTTCAGTCAGTGATCCGGATTAGTCTGACCAATTCTAATCATAATACTTCCAGATTTAAAACCCATCAGATTATCTTTAGCATCAACAATTTGTCCGGGCCAATTAGTTCCATAGCATATCTACAAATTCAGGCTGCAAAGTCTCAACCTTTCCCAAAATGTCTCTTTATCGAAACTTTGGCTAATGACGGGCTATTAAATTTCCTCCTACGCCACTGAACAGTGCAGGGAATGCAGCCTGAGCTCGACCGCTGGCATCAGACCTGCGCCGTACCTTCTCAGAAATAGAGCATGAGGGCTGATCTCATGCTTAAGAAATGTTTAGCAGAGACAAAAGCCAGCATTCAGAATGATTTTTTCCACCTTGATTTGCTATGGATCACGAGGTAGAGCAGCAGATATCATATCATCAAGTTCATTTAAGGGAAGAAAAATGTTTGGCGTCATCCATCAATTTCTATTGGGATTTCTTATCTTAAAAGCAAAAGAGCAGGACTGAACTCAAGGCCTAAACCCAAGTACCGGTATCTCATATATATGACATTACATGAATTACACATATTTGTCTGCTCAAAGCAGGTCGAGCGTCTGCCAGATCCAGAGGAATGACTCAGTCGCTCTCAAGTATGAAAAGCGTGCTTTCTATACACGTTTGGCTGCAGACAAACACAGTCTGCAAATTTAGCAGTAGGATGGTTTACAAAGACACGCTCCGGCTATCAAAGAGCTTCCCACAAGGAGAGGAAAAACATATAGAGACGTGTACAAGAACAAAGATGATGAATGGGTTACAACCCAACAAGCGTGAGAGCAGATCAGTTTATCAATATCCTACAGAGTAGAGTGGCAGAAATTGCCGTTGAACACTCAAAGCATTTTGCAGTCACGTCAGACTTTTGGTTTTTCTTTCTGTTCATTCTGGAAAAAAAAAAAAAAAACACTGTTCAACACACAGCCAGTGGGATGAATGCTGGTCTATAATTGCATCAACATATTTAAGAAATGGCATGAATGCACACATGAATCAAAAGCAGAAAGGCATCACTTTTCCCAATCCCAATACTAAATCATTCAATTCTCCATGTCCAGATGAACCTCAAAACTATCCAGAGGCAACAGCATGGCACGAAAGCAAGGGTGTTTAGCAATGCATGGAGGGCTGTGGAGACAGAAAACCGAAGAGACACACTGTAGAATTGGTGAGAAGCAAGGATTTCCTGTTTTAGTGGGACAAGAAGGAGCCCACTGAAAGTACCACCCTCTTGGAGGAGGAAGACCAGTTTTCAAACAAGTTTGAAGTTTCTGGCCTGTGTACCACTTTAGGCAGCAGCCACTTCTGTTGTCCAACAGGGAAGGGAGGGAACCACACTGGATGCTTCTAGCTTATTGTCATCCCACATGGGAAGTATTTTTAACTCTTAGAGATACTGCTTCACTGTATGTTTACCAGTTTTAAGCCATATTTTACATTACATTCATTTGGTAGACACTTGTTTTTCCCCTACAGCCATCAGAGTCAAACTGGCGTTCAGTCTTCAGTTACAGTTTTAACATCCACAACAAACAATGCTGACTAATTCTATTGTTAGTATTGTTTTCATGCACACATTTAAGTGTTATTTCATGCTCCGTCTTTGATTTTCCCAGTAAGAGTGTTAGACAATGATAAAAAAAAACAACAAAAAAAACAGTGTTTAACTGAAGTTTATGAAATCTCTTCTTTGAAAATGAAACAAAGGACAAAGAACAAAGGGCAACTGTGTAGGTGTTCACCAGGAGTGTCTCGGCATCCTGCCACATCTCTTATCAGCATTTCAGTCTGTTTGTGTTTCTCACAATTCCTTCAGATTTAGATCACTCTGCAAAATATTATTTGCTTTGGTGAAGCACATTGTCCTTTCTTAATAAAGACGTCACTGCTTGATGAAATAAACGCATAGGCTCAATAATGTATTATACACTTAAAACCCACAGGGTCATGTACACATTCACATACATTACCACTGTGCTCTCTGGGTGGGGTTTAATGAACCGTGTTCACTAATAATAAACCCCTACTTTTAATACAACAACCACGTAGCAAAGACAATACAATAAATCCACGTCACTACTCACCGTTTAGTTGTGAATACAGAAGACTACAGTAGTGGTATAAAAAGGCTTGTGACCAGATGATAGTCACCGGTTTGGAACTTGAAAAATGTTTCATAGGACACATTAAAAGGGGCATTTTTAATAACATAGGAGGACACATGGCAAAAGAAGCTGGCAACATACACAGGAGGTGTCCGGGTAATAAAACAGAGAAATTGGATGGGCTGATCTGCCGTGGAATGCCCCAGTGTAGTGACCACAGCTTTTTACAGTCAGACTCAATGGTGCCTTTGTACAACTGAGCCCAGCTGGCCGTCCAGGAAACCTCAGTCCTTATTGCACAGTCCCACATCTTCAGAAACACAGACGTCTGCACACAGGCCACCTTTTTATTTTCTGGGCTTTACACTGGCAACAGCCTATTCTTCTTTTGTTTGATCAATATAAGCAGGCGTATCAGTACTGCACCCTGCTGCAGTGCCATGTGTACATCATTTTAAAAGTAATACTAATAGCAAGACCCAGTCTTATGCTTTCAATTGTGATGGAAGTTTTGGGTTACTTACTGTAAGTGCGTCACTTTGAGCTGCAGCCCAGAAAAAAACAAAACAACTGGTCGAGGGAACAGGATAAAACAGGTGATTTTCCCCTTTATGTTTGTCATTACACGCAGCTCTTTTCGCATCAATCTGAGTCATTTGATCCACTGTTTATATAAATACAGTACACCGAAGTGCAGCTTTAGGGACTTGCACAAGAACAACCCTTATAATGATCTGAAAGGATTACTGGCAACATTGGAGAGAGAGGGTTTTCATTTGAGCACGAGAATATGCCCATAATTTGCTTTTCCAGTTCAAACGTGAAGACTGCTGTTCAGTGGACACAAATTCTGTTGGCTGTTTCATTGGGGAACCTACGTATTTGATCCCTGGGCATAACTGTAGTAAAGAGGAATATGCATTAATATGTACTTTATTTATTTTCTTTTTTCTTTTAATTCAGTCAAAATTTGTGCTGCATTTGGATGGAAACCTAGCCTCCGTGTGTGCCACTTATGTGGCTCTTAGCATACCCAAATGTGTGCTGCAGGTTAACTACTATAAGTTAATTCATTGGTGAGGTTTCAGAAACACAGAAGGTTGTTTAAGAACACTAGAGGCTGTTCTAACTTAAAAAAAAATGGTTGACCTGTTCATTGTCTTTTGTCTCTAATCTCTGTCAATAAACCAATTTAGCAAGGTTTTGGAGTAAGGTTAAGGTTGGGACAGATAATGCATCATAAAACACAACTGGTTGTGTTTAGTATGAAAGTTGGTTTCAGAGTAGGGTAAAGGGAAATAAAAGGGAAAATACAGAACACAAAGACTTTTCCTCATGGATGATAATGATAAAACGCACATCTGTAAAACTGTTGGTAGGAAACCTTCAACTACAATCAAGGTTGATTTCTATTATGCATTTTTAATCCATGGAAGTTTCATATCTTGTCTCTTGGAAAAATCTACCAGGGGATTTTGGGTTTCTCTAATCCCCTACCCCGATTACAGTAACCAGGTTTCCCAGGTTTATGTGGCGGTTAAGAAATCACCCTACTCAAGAAAGCCAATTGTAACCCGGTTACTTAAATGCATGTAAACGCACTGAATGTGCGTTCTTGCATACCTGTGGAGGTGATCACGTTTAGTCTACAAGGTGGTGATAAAAGTGAAAATACTAAATTAAAGTACAAGTATTTCAAAAATTCTACTTGAATAAATGTACTCGCTTGCTTCCCGCCACTGACATGCTCCAATGTCACCAACTTTAAAAAAACAACAACAAAAAAACAAAAGAGCTAAGAGACGAAAACAACAGTGGGGGAAAGTGGAGGCACAGGCACAAACACAGAGCCAGCAGTGATCCCTGGACGATGAAGCGCGAGGCCGTATCACATTACAATAACACAGCCGCGGCCCGCGAGCCTCCCCCGAGCCCCCCGCCCTCCTCGGAGCATCGCGTGAGAGCAGCAGCCGACTTCACTGTGATTAATGCGCGAGGGCAAGATATCCATGCCAGATCCGAGTCAGACACATTCTTAAGGTGGTCCGGAGCATCAGCACAGCAAAAACCTAATCTGACCGCTTTCAGCGCCAAAAAACACAGGATGAAACTCCGCCGACGGTCTTATCACTCATTATTCCTCATTAGTCCGACAACTCCTGCTTTGGATTTGCCTATATAGAGTCGATATTTAGATGGTAGTTTACATGAGGATGCGTTCGACCTTAATTCCGTTTATCTTCTCTATCATCAAAACTCGACTTACTTAACGTACCGAATATGACAGAATATAATTATTACACACACTTATATATATATATATATATGAGCACAAATTCATTTTATATCGCTCTGTAATAGGCACCACTAACGTGAATTAAACCGAAACTTAAAAAGCCGTTCTAGTAAGTTGTGGTGCGTTTACGGTAACTTTCTACACCAGCTAACGTTAAGCCCACAAAATCACATATAAACGGATAATATAAACGTACATTACAATAAAAAAGCGCCGTTTGAGTCACACAACTCTGTTAGTGTCTTACTGTTTGAGTACGGGCTTCTTCCTCTTCTTGTTAGCATAAGTCCCCGGGTTTCCCAGCATGGTGTCGCTCGCTCTTACTCGCTCACAAACTTGACGTTACGGTCACGTTTCACTCCTTCGCTACCGGGGCTCCCTCCATCCGTGCGGTGACAGTCGGCGCTCCGTTCGTTTGATTCAGCCGGCGAGTCCAACAACGACAACTCTCATGTTATACACACACACACACACACACACGGTGCCTGCCGGGGGTCCGCGGAGGTTCGGTGCCGCGTTGACAGTTCCCGCAGCCTATCACGGTCGCTGACCTTGGTCGGCGGTGCGGTGAGGGTGAGTCTGCGGTAAGACGCCGAATAACTTACTCCCGGTGTGTTTGGTGAAGCAGGAGAAGTAATGAGTGTAGAAAAGTTTGGCGCACATTCAGCGTACGTCCTGCCCTCCTTTTTCGCATAAACAACGCCGCCTTATTATTATTATTCAGAGTCACTTAAGTTTTGTGTGTTTTTTTCCAGCTGCACGGGGCGTTTTCAGGAAATGTGTGTACCGTCTGTCAGAGCTGAGTTTTAAGGTGGACTGGGCTCTTTGTGACATAAGACTGTTTTGTAACATCCACAGTGTGTTATGATTTTTGACTTAAGAAAATGTGTTCATAAGATTTCTGACCACGGCAGGAAATGTTTGAAAACTGTTTCCCTAATAAGTTCCATTGTAATTATGGCAAGCTTTCATGTTCAGGCAAAGTAAATATTCCTCAGTAGACCTCTGCCTGAGCTGTTTTTGTCACTTAAACTAATTTCTGGTGCACATGTGCAAAGGTTTTCAAAAACAATGCCATGAGTAGTAAAAATACAGTAAGCAGAAATAAAAAGGAGTATTTAGTGTATGTGACCTCCCTTTGCACCATTTCACTGTACACTTTGCACACAGTTTTTCAAGGTACTTGGCAGGTTCATTGTTCCAAGCATTGATTAGGTTGTCTCATTATCTTTTATCTCTTCATTTTATCCCATTCTGGCTCCATGATGTGGAAATCTGGACTCTGTGGAGCCGTACCATATGTTGCAGGACGCCTGGTTCTTCCTGTTTCTGAGCTTCTTAATGGCTTTGGCTGAATGTTTGGGGTCATTGTCACATGCTACACAATGAGTTTTGAACTAATCAGATGGTTACCTGGAAAAAAAATAAAAACTATACAACTAAAGTGCCTACAACTATTCCATAGTACTGTGTATCGACTACAACCTGTCTTTGGAGTTATTTCCACCACTTTATTTATATTACCGTCTGCTGCTGTATTCATACGTTTACTGTAAACCAAAGCAGTGCCTTCCTCTTATACAGAAACCATTTTTTCTGAGTAGAGAAGAAACTGCTGCTTACATGTCCGTGATAAAAAGAATACAAAGCTAGAAACCAATGTACTCTTGTCAGAGAACTTTGAAAAGCTTCTTGACAGGTTAATGAGTGAATCCAAAACCATGAGAAAGCACCTTCCCCAAACTGCCGCTAAACTATCATTGCATGCTGTGGAGTTAAGATTTCCATTTCTACAGAAATTAGCCGAACCTGTGACCCAAAGGAGCCAGATGTATATGGTCAGATTTGCCCACCCTACATTTGACTGTAAGAGGGATGTACTGTACTCACACTCCAAAGTGGAAAAAGTAGTCAGTATGAGATCGCTTGATGTTTGAAGGTGCTGTTGATGGACACTGTTGTCATACCATGCAACACACAGAGAAAGGAGCTCACAGTTGAAAGCAGTTTATTAGGTACACCTAGCTGAAGCTAAAGCAGTCTAATACAGCGGAAATGAACCACGATGAGATTATAATGTTCAGTGTTTGTTTGACCTGCTTTAGACGAGTGCCGAGAATAGTTTCTATTATTTTGTCCATCCCATAAACGAGGGTGTGCTAAATAACTGTTTAATACTTGTAATTGATATTTATTGATTTCCTTGATTATTTGAAAAGCACCTTTCTTACATCACACAGAGCTGGAGACCTGTGGACCACGCGTTGCCACGGCGACCTTTCACACCCTCAGGTTTCCTCATCCTTCCTCTGTAAACAGCAGAGTTTATCTTGGGCACACTGTGCTTCCTCATAACAGCTGTCATGTTCACATTCCCTTCCAGAAGTTTGTCACTGGTTCAAATGACTAAACTCCGTTTTCTTGAGAGCGCAAAAGACTTTTACTTTTTAACCGTGACCGAGTGACATTGTAGAACGTAGTGCACGTGTTGCTGCACAAGTTTTACTTTTCTTCACAAAGCTCAGAGCAGCAGAACATCAAACATTTCACTGAGCATTTAGAGGTGGAGTGTTTGCTCTCAGGCCATAGGGATCAAAAATGTGAAAAGGACATGTTAACAGTCATATTGTCCTGATGTTGAGTGCCGGCGCCAATTGTGCCGTGTAGACGGTGGGCAAACATAACGGATGTTTTGGATTAGATAGGAGTATTTGTTTGGTGGTTAATGTGGACTCTAAACCTTTCTGAACCAGTCACAATCCCACAAACAGAATCATTTAGTATCACACTAACTTTTACATTGTTGGAGGGAGTTTTATCGTCACGTCGGTTTTCTCAGTGATGTGGTATGTGTTTCATTTCCAGTGACTGCAGTACTTCCTGGTGAAGACTGAAAACGACTATGTCATACAGAATATTGATACAGAACTGTGTAACAGGAATACCTGTCTGTCAGCATCCAGAAAGGAAATTCATTTGTCTTGCTCACTGTACTATCCATTGTCAAAACACAAAATAAGTAGAACACACCAGATAAAGATCGTTACATCATTATTTTGAATTTAGACAGCAAGTATATAAGCTTGTGTTATTAGCTTCAGGGCCAGTTTCACAAAGATAAAGACAGACTAAAATGTTTGCCGCTTTGTCTCAGACTAACTCCCAACAGTCATATTTCCATGGTATTACTCAGTGCATCTGCTGAATACTCAGCCTAGAGGCACAGTAACTGAGAGATTATGTTACTCTAAGTTGTATTATTTTTACACTCTTTGCTGACTTCGTTAGTTTCACTGCTCAGTTTTGCTGCTGTTTTTTGTCTCATTTTGTTTCTCCTGCAATTCACTATAGGAGAAATAGGTGAGACAGGAGTCATTCTCGAGACATAAGGAAGATAAATCTAGTGGCTCCTTTTACCTCCTTTGGAGAAGAAAACGTGCAAGGCTACAGCTGCTGAGCAAAGTGTAACTCTATGCACAGGATATTACTTCCTAATTTGTTAGGTTCACCTATACTACAAAAACTAATGAACTGCCCTGGAATGAACCCCTCCATACACGAGGATTATAATGTTCATTGCTGTGTTGAATTTTTTCTTTTCTTTTAGATAAGAAAATTGGGAAAATTTTCCTAGCACTAAAATTTCCCTCTGTCCATCTGAAGTATTGACCATGAATTCAATCAATGCCATAGTCAAAGTCCATATTTGTGGAACCAGCCACTGCTGCACAAGATAAGTTTAGAGGTGGTGGGACTGTGCAGCTGTAACTCAGAGAGAGACAAAGACTGGACAGTGAAGGGTCACCATCCAGTCAAATACTGAACAAGACAGCAGTGATTAGAACTATAGTGTATCTGTCTATTTCTAATATTGCATATGAAATATAGATTTAAAATAAATCTAGTTAATGAGGTGACATGCTTTCAACCTACTTACCTGCAGGTTACCTGCCCACAGGTTGCATGTGTTGGCACAGACACCCACACTGAACAGAGTAACAAGAAAAGCCACACAGCCAGGGACTGGGGGGAAGAATGGCCAATGTGAATATGGCAGCTGCTTTACCACAGAGTTTGGCATGTGGTTGCTGGTGAGAACTGTGCAATCGTTCCCATGGGTTTAATCCACGCTGTTTGCTATTTTATTTGACCCTGATGCATTCCTGTGTGACAGCCACCGGTGCATGGCCATCAACCCCAGGCTCAGTGTCTTTATTTCACACTAACTTTAGAGAAATGTGTTATTCAGGCCAGCAGTGGTTGTTATGTAGGAGACCCAGCTACCTCACTGGCTTTGATTGTTTTCCACCCACTGCATAACTTCCCTTAAACTTATTACAACACTGGTTTTACTGGATTGATTTCACCATTTGAACAGTTCGTTCCTGTCCTGGGGTCCACTGCACTCACAGACAAAGTATTTAAAGTTAAATTTCACATTTTCAGACATGTGTTGCAAATATACTCTGAGCAAGATTTATGGAAGCTCTTTTCTTTATCGGGAAAATGAATAAGTATGTCAATAAATGAATATGTTAATTAAAATGCACTGTATTGATACCTCTCACTGATGACAATGCAAAGCACTGGGACAACTTGAGTCATTTAGGCTCAGTATCTTCTCCAGTGTCACTTTGATGTAAACAGGAGTTTATTGTTTAATGGGTTAAATTGCGGGTGTTGAGCTCGACGTGCATATATTTGTGCATGCACGTGTACTTTTTGCTTTATAAGCTTCATGATTTTTTTTCATTTTTGCAGTGAAAATAGGCTTTGAAGAGACTTTAAGCTGCAGACGAAGTAAGGCGTAGAAAAGTAGGCAAGCCTGCAGTCGATGATCAGATATTCTGTTGGCCGTCAGCCCTCTGACTAGAACTGAAAAGTCCTTTTCAAACAGGCAGAGGCTTGACGAGAAGCAGGTCTGTTGCTCTCCGGGAAGGGAAGAATTGCGTGTGAAAGACAGGAGGGCAGTTTTTAACACAGTGAAATGTAACTGAGCTCCATTATTCCCTCAACCACAAGTCCATTAAAATGAACATCAGATTGTGCAAAGCACCCCTTGAGGGTCATGATTTCTGTTTGTGCACTTCGCACTTGTGTGGTCGAAAACTTGTGGTGCGATGCTATTAGTTAGGTATGGAAGTTGACTACTGTGTATTTGGTGGGAAGCTGGAGGGAGTGACCTTGTTGTCAGAAAAATAAAAACTGTAGATCAGATTTATACTTTTTAATAATACAAAATCTTGTCACCGGGGCATTACCCTTTACAGGAAGTACAGACCACATGCACACATGCAGTATTTACGGGCTTTCATCCTGTGTCCCAGTTGTGGTCGGGTTAGTTGAACTCTTAACTCTTAATGTTAAGGGGAGATCAGAACCAGATCCTAGTTTGTGTTGAAACATTATGCCAGAGCATAAGAGAGAGAATTTATTTCTTAAACCAAGATCTCAAATATGCTTTAGGCTTCCAAAAGTGCCCATCAGGGAAGGGACAACAAACACAAAATATCTGCAGTTTGAAACTTTTGCATTGAACAGTAACAGACAAATAATTTGAAATGCATCTGCCAATGCAAATTAGCTGTATGTTGTCTGTAGAAAGGGTTGGGACGGTGGTATGATTCCTGCCAATACACAGACATTCAGACTGTGCTCTACTGCAAAAATCCTTCAGTTCGTGCAAATTAAACTTCAGAGTTGCAAACTGATCGGCTGCTCATGGACACACTGTAAGTTAATAATGAATAAGCACCACACTCATGTGAGTTTAGTAATTAGTCACACAGTTGTGAGTTCGAGCACAATTAGACACACTGTAGGAGTAGGAACATGAGTCTCACAAAGACACAGGTTAATAGGCGTGGAGTGACATCTGCGAAAACCAAACATTAGAAAATGAGCATACTGCAGAAAGTGTGGGTTTCTATTTCGGTTGCCATGCTCTAGAGTTGTTTTAATGATAAACAGTGCAGGCAAACCACCTCCCTGCTGGCACTGTTAAAACCAATCCGAACTCCAGACGAGTGAAATAAAACCTGCTGTAAAACTAGGGGAAATTTGGCAGAGATAGATTTGCCAAAAAACCTCCGCTGGCCTCACAGGGTTTCAGCCGTGAGACCTGAATGTGGAGTATTGTTGTTTTACTGTTGACTAATTACTCGGTTCCTGTGTGTGTGTGTGTGTGGGGGGGGTGTCTTTGTCAGGATGTCTACACAGGAAAGTGTTGGTACTGTAACTGTGTGTATGTACAATATGTGTGTGTTGAATTAATCCATCTCATTTATTATATACACTACTCACAAAAAGTTAGGGATATTTGACTTTCGGGTGAAATTTATGGAAAACGTAAAAAGTTCACACT
>JAUMHL010000014.1:3690920-3702705 GCA_032362345.1 Sandelia bainsii
ATAGCATCAGTTAAATAAATGCAAGATATTTTCAAATCACAGAGTCTCTAAATCTATTCAGTTGACTTTTTAAATTGAGTTATACTGAAAAAGAGTGTATAAATCTCAAAATCAGTTTAAAAGTTAAAAAGGTTGCTGATTAAAACAGTTGCAGCTCAATGTTGTGTTGGTTTTAAAAAAATATCGAAGTATTAAATCCAACCTGAGGATTTACCCTGCAACAGACACCAGAGCAGATCAGACTGACAACATAGATAATAAAAACATGAAGAATATGATACTGAAGGCAACTTTCAAGTGTTGCCAGCTGACCCGAGATTAAACTTCTCAGAGAAGAGAAGGAGTCAGTCACCGTCTTCTGAATCTACAGGTACCTGTGTCAAATTTTCTAAATCAGCCAATCAAGGACACAAAAATTGAAATAAGGCAACTTTGGAATTACCTGGAGGCATTTTGATTGAGGCTTCTGCCTACGCCGCATCTCAACCGTATCCTGGACTAGTCTGCACTGAACACAGACTTGGAACTGATCAAAACCAAAAATAAAACAGTCAGTAAGAAGTGAAAGTTTAATGTGCTGCAGCTGATTCCTCCATCGAGCCTGCAAACTGAGGCTTGATGTTTGCATTTTAACTAATGAAAGTTTGTTTTAACAAGCTACAGGCAGGACAAGAAGTGTGTTCATATTTTTTTAAGTTAGACGAGACTTGAGCAGGAAACCCGATGTGGTTGTTGTTCAGTGTCTGAGGCTCTTTTGGTTTGTAACACAGTGGTTAATAAAGCCTGATTGATGGTGAACTGATATAAATATATGTTTCACTTTTTATTTTTTTTAAATGTATTGATTAAACATCCTTGCTGAAACTGCTGTGGGGATACATCCAGGATGCACACAGCAGCAGTACACGTGGCTCTTGCAGGTTTCATGCTGCTCCACTGATTGATCCATTGACTGGCAGCAGCAAGTCACAAAGAAACACAGCGTTGTGCCCACAAAGGGAAAGAAAAAGCAGCAAGGATGAATAAAAAGTGTTTGGTGGAAGGAAAGGCACTCTGTCTGTTTGTGAGGCATTGAGAATACACATTAGGAACATGAACACGGTTTCATTACAAAAAGATCTACCAGCGATTTACCAGCTCGTGTCAGCCGTTACTGTTTCTTAACAGTCTCCAATCACGAATGGCACTTCAGCACTGCTGCGTCTTGTTTGTTGCCGACGCACATGCAACTACGCACGCAGTGCATCTTTGGAGAGAACGTATCGGTCAATTGGCCTGACTCTAGTTTAAAACGGACGAAGTAGAAGAAATGATTGCGTTTTGTTGCGTCAGTTAGAAAAGAGGTTGTTCTGCCTTTACACTGATCCTGCAGATGAGCTGGAGACGTCACTAATGAGGTTTTTCTCACTGTTGGCTGGTGGTAATCACTGGTTGTGTTGTGTTCAATCTAGCTACAGGAGGACAAGCTGACCTTTGTGTTTTATTATATGAAGATACGGTTACATTATCTTCCGCTGAGCACTTTTTTTTTTAGAACCTGTGAAATCATAGTGAGGAACCCTCTTTCTCTAAATCCTCTCTTCTCAATATATTGAGCACTTGTATTTCTCTGTCGTCTGTGAACCAATTTTCATCTGCTGAAATATTGAACGTCTTGTAGCTACAAGAAGGCAAATGCCAGTTGTGGAATATTCTACAAGGCTTTTGGTATCATCTGTCTTGCAGGGAAACATTTTGGTCTGACCTTTTCGGGTTATTGACTGGAGACTTTTTCTTTTTTCTTGTTGTCTCTCACGCTGCTCTAATCAGGCCGGGTAATGCTACAGGAGGATGTGACCTGACATTTTGTTGTGAGCCTGGATCTCAGTGGAGAGAACGAGAATCTGTGACACATGGTGGCATAATGTCGCTCTGCACATTTCAATTGACAAAGTAAAGTCACGGAAGGATGATTGCAGCTTCCGTTGTGCGTTTTTATGCTGAAATACTGTCTGACATGTCATGTGAGACGAATCGAACATTTGTTTAGTCACATTTAACAGATTAATCAGCATCCAGCATCCACCAGCCTGTGTTACATGTACATGAAATGTCTTTATTGTGAGCATCACGTGTGATTCTGCAGGTCTGTCCAGTCTTGTTCCTTGTATTTAAAATATCCTTTTTCTTGTCCATGTAGCTCCCTGGGAAGAAATACGCCGCTGGCTATAACGCAGACGTGGGAGACAAAAACATCTGGCTGAAGTGAATGAGTCCATCACTAATTCAATCCCTGCCACTGGCTGATCAGCTCGCTTGGTGACCTCTGGACCCCTCGTCCATTATTGATCCACTTGTCTCCTGTTGTACATCCCAAATAATGTCTATGTATTAAAAGAATAAATTTTGAATCTAGTGAAAGTCTCTTCTATTGTTGTGAATCTGCAGTTCAGAGAAGATGGGAATATATAGAAATGCTGGTGTCTTATAGTCCACAGGATGATGACACTGGTGGTAAGTAACTGTGACTTGTACTTTACTTGAGTATTTTCATTTTATGTTAGTTTACATTTACTCCACTATAGTTTACTAGTATAGTTTACTACAGTACATATTTTTTGACAGCTTGTTTTGCAGATAAAATTACTGCAAAAAGTGTCTGCCATATATTTGAACTTGACCTTGTTTGCAGTTTCCAGGACAAATGTGAAATTACTGGTTCTTTCTTTGAATCTGTACGTAGACGACTTTTCGATTTGTGCAGAAACCTTGTTTAAGAAGCACACGTGAAATCAAATCTGGACATGACGTACATTTATGTTTTATTTATTTTATTTTTATTAACCAACAGCATCAAGTTCAGTAGTGTTTCAACAGTGACTCTGTTTAATAATGGAGTACATACATACATGAAGTAAATTGAGCATATGCTTAGTACTTCAGGTTGAGTATTAAGAATCTGTAGTGGAGTGCTTTTTTAGGCAACAACTTTTACATGAGTATTAACTTTGTGTTCTCCCACCTGTGGATGATGAAAAAGTGCATCATTCTTGTAGAACTAGAAAAGCACTGTGGTTAGTCCCACTTCAACCGTTTATTAAACACGTCTGTATTTCAAGTCGTTTTTGGTTCCAAATAATAGAACTTAAATGTAGTGGTAACACTTTATGCCCCAGTTAGTACTTATAAGACATACACAACATTTAATAAATTATAACACACTTTAATGTAGTTGTATGCAGCTGTAAGGCAGTTTTAAGTGAAGAAAATGTACAATATTTGTCAAGAATTTGAAATATTAAGACGATTTTATATTAAAATGATCTTATGTAATTTGTGATCTAATTATGTACTCGTTTCCACTTATAACAAATTAACAAATCTTCTTACCACATTATAGTGTTAGAAACCATTTACTATGTATTTATATATTGCATATAAATGCTAAAGAGAGGGACGTCAGTAGATAAGGTGCTGACAGTGTAGTAAAAATCTGTTGTATTTGATTGTCCCAAAAGTTTGGAACTCATTAAGATGAACTCATTTAATAAAGAGAAAAACAGTTTTATCATCTTTTTTCTTTTTCCTCAAAGAGCTTTATTTTTTGCTTTTATTACACCCTATGAAAATTTTATTTCATGACATTTTTCCTGTGACACATTTATCAGCTTACCTGTCAGTCAACAACCACTGCTGCCTTATCACTCAGACAATCGCCAGCAACCCAGCCTCCCTCAAAGCTCCACATTGTCTCGGTTGTGTTAAGTCGTCTTATTTGGTCTTGAGTTTTATTTTGAAGGACCGGGCCTGAGATGATTAGTTTGTGATCCTATTTGTTGGAGGAGGCTCTCGTAATCAAGAACTGATCAGCAGCACAGATACGCGGATAAACTGGGCTCAACAGCATGTGCAGGATAGGATGTGGTTAAATCCCTAATATCCTGCTTTCTGCGGCCAAATCTTAGCAAGAATCTCACTCAGCTACATCATCCCCTGTCTCAGCACCCTCTTCATCACAGCAGACCAGCACAGCAGCCAGCCTATCCAATCTAATGTAGCTGCTGTATATTAGTGTGCTCACCTGTGGAGAAGAGGTTGCAATTCAGGACCTTCACAACCTGTGAAGCCCAAAAGATGGAGGAAGAGCACGAGGACCAAGAATAAAACAGTATCTCACTCTATCACCAGATGAATTGTAGTATTAAAGTGGAGGAATCATACAGTATTTTAGCCTGAATCTGCAGTATTCATGTGGGATTGTACTGCTGGAACTTTAAGTCACCATCTTGGCCAGGTCCCCCCTGAAAAAGACGATGCTAGCCTCAATTGGAATGACCTTGTACTCAAAGAAAAGTACAAGTACTTGCCTGGAAAAATACTTCACTACAAGTAGAAGTACCCTTTAATTTTTTTTTACTCAAGTAAAAGTACTAAAGTACAACCTCTAAATGTTACTTAAAGTACCCCAATAAGAAAACTGTATTTTAAACAGAATTTGATGCTGGTGAAAACATAAATGTAGAAGTTTAGTCCAGATTTGTTTGTCAAAGGTGAAAATTGGGACTAAAATGTTGTTACCTACAGACTGTGAAACAAAAACAGCCGTTGGTAAAGCTGGAGCAGATTTTAACCACCTTATATAGTGACAGGAGGTTTAATCCATAAATAATACATCAGCATTTTATAAATATACAATGATTTTAATAAGAATCTAATCCTTCAAAAAATAACTAGTAGCTAATGATGTGAAAATGAATGTAGTGGAGTGAAAGTGACACAAAATTAAAATGATCCAGTAAAGTACAAGTACCTCAAAATTGTACTTAAGTACAGTACTTCAGTAAATGTACTTAGTTACACAACACCTCTGCCCGCTGCCCCCCTGCTTGTGTGTGAGTGATGCTTCAACATAAAGAACTACATAAATCTTCTATAATATCCACTCAAAAGTAGTGTGATTACTTTCAACTCCTTCATTATCTTGTCATATAAATCCTTAGGATCATAGTAATCCTCCAGCCCCACACTCTCCTCTCTGCTGATCCGAGCTCTGGACTTGACACGCTGGATGACACAGGCGCTGAAATCCAGCTTCACCACATGGTCCAGGTTCACTTTCACGAGCTTTCCAGGACAGCGAGGTAGTCATACGCCAGGACAAGCTTTGTGAAGGACTCCATGCCCAGAAAGAAGTCTTTCTGCCAGGACAGTGAGCTGGTTCAGCTTCTGTAAACTTTGGAAGCTGATGAAAGTTCAGTTGTCCACAGACGTAATGTAATTCTCTTTTTTCACTTCAGACCCAAAGTGCCCCAAAGGAGCCCAGAGGGGGGAGTTCTGTCAGAGGGTTCCTGGAAAGATCCAAATACTCAATGTTGAATGAGAAGTCGCTGAGAGCAGTGGATACATTTCTTCTGTGTGTCAGGACTGGGAGACAGTTACATCCCTTATAACAAACTCAAAGTGCCCGAGGAACTGAAGAGGTGAGAAATGATAGAGAAGTAGAAGTAGAAAAGCATCCAAAAGGCAGAGGGAGGAAAGAAAAATGTAGTTCCTGTTCAGTATACACTCCAGTATATTTCATTTTTGTATTTAGAGTCTTTAATTTAGAGTTTAGATCCTGCACAAACCGACCGTATGTGAAGTGTGAAAAACAGGAAACAAGTACTTCAAAAGTCACTCAAAGTATAACAAAGTAAGAAAGCAACTCTTACTCGACCTGAACGCTGATCAGACAGTGGAGGCCAGATGCCTGCCAGGAGCTGAAAAGAGGTTGTCTACTTGCACTCCCGGTGCCGGAGCATCAGGTCGACTCAGACAAAGGGAGTGTGAATAATTGACAGAGCAGCAGCCTGGTGCAGTCGCATTCAACTAGCAGAGGATGGAAAACATGAACTCCGGGAGAAAGGAGGTTGGCACAGTATCCTGCCTGGTGTAATGTAACACTGAAGCGTTATCAGCAGTGAGACTATAGGCGGGAGAAAAAGTGGAGGTTTTGTAGAATTGATTTGTAACTCAGACATTTCAGGTTGAGTGAAACCCACAGACTGAAGGGGAAGTAAATGCAGCACTGATTACTTCATGTCATTTCTACATTTGTGAGGGAAATGCTTTGAAGCCCAGATTTTAGGATTACTGTCAGTTAAAGGAGGCAGATTATCTTCATTTTGCACCTTGAGAAGAGAACCTATGTGACAGGCAGGTAGCAACTAACTAAAAATGTCACACAGTGATTTTAACACTTTAAGCCACTGAAAACATCCAAACAGAACCCATTTTCTAAACAGATTCCTAAGGAAGTGGTTCCCAGAGCTTTGCTGCATCTCTCTCCCTCATTCCCTGTCGTCTATCTACTGTCGCTATCTAATGATCAGTCCTCAATTAACATCTCAACACTGCTGACCCCCACAAGAATCCCACGATTAAAGGAAAATGACATTCTGGGGATATGTGCTTGTTTGCTTCCTGGATAGAGGGTCAGTTAAGAAGATTAATGCCACTCTGTCAGGTGTTAAACATGAGACGACAGTCAGACGTTGGGTAGCTTATATCTAAAGAGCCCATATTATGCAAAATGCACTTTTAGGTAATTTTTCTACACATGTATGACTCTGGTGAATGTAGACACACACCAAGTAAGATATTAGTTCACTCGCTCCTTTTCTTTTTATTTCCCTGTTTTGCGGAAACCAGTGCTTGAATGATCCATTTGACATTTGTGCTTGTAATGACGTCCTTTCCAGTATCGGGAACATAGTCCATCCTCAGACTCGAAGCTGCACACATTTTCAAACTTGCTACTAACTATGATCTATACAGTTTTCAGCATGAACAGTTACAGGCACATTTTGGGGTTTTTTTAAGCCCCAAAAGGGTTATAACATGGGCTCTTTAATATCTAAGTGCTTCAATTTAGTCTGGTTCTTTACCTCTGTCTTTTGGGAGATTTGTGACACTTGACCCCACAGAAGTTAATTGGTTTAATAGTTTGTCACTTTGACCAAATAATACCACATACCCTGTCCTACCAGTATCTGCTGTAGTCTATCTAATCCCAGCTTTGCTTCGGCTGAAGAGATTCAGCAATATACAGTTAAATGTGAGCGATTACTAGAATTTAAGAGATTAAAAAAGTCCAGTCAGTGGCCCGAGTTTGTACCATGAATGTGAATGAGTTTCTAGGTTTTTGAAGCAAATGATCGCTTCCGGAGCTTTGTCACATGTTAGGGATTTGGGTAATTGACATAACTGCAAAGCACTTCACTAAAAGCTGACTTTAAACTTTCATCTAAAACTCACAGCTTCCAGGATTAAAACTAATTTAACGCTATACAGCAGATATTGAACATGTTGCACCAGAAAGCAACTTTCGTTCCATAGAAGCGCCTTGGGAAGCCTCGCAGTGACTCAGTGATGAAACCGAGGGAAGATTACTGGCGCTGGGGTTCATTTCTCAGCTGCAGTGAGCTGCATCGTGGGAGTCCCTGAGCCTGGGAAAGGAGAACCAGAGCAAGAGGGAGAAGGAAAGGGAAGCCATTGTGAACACAGCTGATTACTATTCATTAACTACCTTATCCTTGATAAAACAATGTCCTTATGCTCTTATTCTGGGTGACTGTTTAGTCTATATAAAAGCTAAACAGGAAGCCCGTCTGATGGCATTCTGTCAGGCTTCAGTGTGGAGGCAGCAGATGGCAGTGTTGCTATCTGGAAACAAGGAGTGTGAGGGCAGCCTGAGTGAAGCTATTGTTTTGACACCAAGTATGTAGCTCTGGGCACTCGTACCCCTGAGTGCTGCCATTTAAATGCAAACTACACACTGCCAACTGCTTGAGTTACTATGTGAAATGGTAACACTCTATGTGCCCATATTTAGCATTTATAAATATTTCATTAGTTGTTAATAACACATTATAGATCATAGTATGCATACATTATAGAATACACTATATTACAAGTGTTTAATAATTAATTTATTAACAAGTATAAATCCTCTTCTAGAGACCCACAGTATAATGCATAACAATACAGTGAGGATAAGTGAGTATAGAAAATAGACAGAACAGAAATACAGGGTGTCTCTGGGATTATTAACAACACTAGAGGTGTATGTTATGTCCATCAGTCTGAATTATTTCAGCTTAAGTTCGGAGACGTTCTTTAGACAAGCAGCCAGGCTACAGTGAAAGAACTGTGCTAAACTGACTGTGCCATAGTTGTGGACGTCTAAATCTAAAAACTGCTAAATGTTATATCTGATTTGAATCGCACACTTTAGCTTTCTGCTGTCAGAGGTGCACAAATCAATCTTAGGTTTGGTTCCTTCTCTTTTCTCTTCTTAAGTTATGAGGCTGGTGTTGACGTATATGTGCTTGCAAACAAATCATATGGAGGTAGAGGACAGGTAAGCAACTCAAGCTGATGCAATGAAGTCCAAGGGAACAGGAAGAAATCCCCCCAAAACCCAGAACATCATCAACAGGTAAATCACAAGAAGAGGATCAGACAACTGTGGCTCGAAGGCTACGGTTCAGAAAGCACAACAGATAATCTTGCAGAGAATTTAGGGAAACTGAAGGCTACACAAAACAAGGCGAGTGCTTATTGATGGGACTGAGTCAGTAGACAGGTGAGTCATGAGACAGGTATGCAGATGGACCTAACAGAAGGTGACTGAGACAGACATTCAGTGGCTAAAAATGGCCTTAAGTCCATTTATTTTTAACTTTAAAATAGGTCAAAGATGACCCTGCGATAGACTGGCGACCTGTCCAGGGTGTACCCCGCCTCTCACCCGATGACAGCTGGGATAGGCTCTAGCACTCGCACGACCCTTATGAGGACAAGCGGTTAAAAAAATGGATGGATGGATGGATAGATGGATAGGTCAAAGATATTTTTATATTTACAGAAAACGCTAAATCATTTTCTGAAGCTTCCGTGCATTTCAGTTTTTAGCAAACACACTTAAACAGGAATAAATGGTGCATTAGTACTGGACCTTGCTGGTCTTTGTGTGCTTGACTCTTTTTAAATCTTAGAATTTACTGGTACTGCGTCTCATAGGTGCTCTGCCTGTAAGTCTGTGCAGAAAATGAACGAAACTTCCACTCTGTGTTCCCATTTGTGCTTTATTTTTGACACGTCAGTGTGCTGAAGGCTGGTAAATCTGGTAAAGGTTCACGCGTCACATTATCTTCACGGAACAAAGTTAATTTTAAATGTTCATGCAGGCAGCTAACACAGAGTATTAATTTAAGACGAGCCATCTGTTTGAATTGCTAACCGTAAAAGAGCTAACAACCGATGTTTTTCAGGGTGTTGTAATGTGACATGGTGGCGGGGTTCTCCGTCATATCTGCTGACAAGTCATATAATAGGGTTATTGATAATCTGTCACCTCTGCTACTTTATGTGTTGCTCTGGTTCAAGTGTGATGTTTGAGTGCAGGCACGTCCAGTTCTCCATATGTCTCCATATGTTTCCACCATACGTTTTATTCATGCTGTGGATCAATTGATCTGGCCTGTTATTTTCAAGCCTCAGAAGTGCACAACAATGTTTCTAGAATATACAGTCTGTGCCACACAAGCTGTGGGGGAATAATATTGATGTGTAAAAACAGGGCCAGCTGCTTAACCAGGCTACATATGATAGAGGCCAAGTTTAACCTTTTGACCAGATAGCAACTGATTAGGCAAGATAGGCTGAAGAAGCAGAACCAACAGCTTCAAGTTTCATGCAAGTTTTTGATGGTAAACATGCTTTTATATGTCAGTTTTAAGGAAACTATCTTCCCAAAATCAATGTTAAGCTGCAGGTTCAAGGTTAGAAGAATCTACAAGAAGACAATTTATTAATATAAGCTACAATCATTTTCTTTCTGTAAATGTCACTGTTGTTGACTTCCTGCCTGCTGTGTAATGGAGGACGAGATTCATCAGGAAAGCATGTTCAGAAAGGCTCGGCAGGATGTGCGTACAGTAGATAGAATGAATGAGCTAAATGCAGCTAGTCCTCTGTCAGCTTTAATTCACTGTCCCCCAGTCTCCTGAGCTGACTGTCCCTGAGCAGCTTCAGTCAGCGCATCATGACACGTCTGACACACTTTCAAAAGATAACATCAATATGTCAACTGCCAGTGCTGGGGCTCAAGTGAAGGCTTCTGCTTCTTTGACTGCTTTGATTCTTTTTCCTCATGATATTTCAGAAGAGAATTGGAAGAAGTAGAGAACAATTGATTGCATCAGTTGCGCAGCTTATATCTGACAAATGATCCTACGAATATACTCACTGTCTTGGAATCTTCTGCTAATTAATGTGCATGATCTAGGCTTCCAGGATAAATTAGCAGTTAGTTTGTGATAAGTCTGCAGAGGACGATAATGTGAATAGAAATTTCCTTCATTATCTTGTGACTGATACAAATGGTTGTAAAGCAAATGTAATTTCCAAGCTACTTCCTTATCTTTGCCTTGCATTGCCATACAAAAGCATTGCTTCTCATACTTGTGCAGCAATAAGATCGTGAGATGAATGACAAATATTCCTTTCTTTCATGTTACAATTCTGTTTTTTCCCCCTCCTTTATTCTCAATTCTTTCTTTTGTACCACTTCAGTGAGGATATTCTGAAGGAGTTGCAAGTGATGGACACGAGTAGGTGCTCTTTGCATCAGCTCAAAGAACAAAGCAGTGAAAAAGAGCAGCGAGTTGCCTGATTGACAAGCTACAGTCGAGCCCTCTGAGGGGTTGTTAATCTTCCCCTGTGAGTGCTGGAATTATCTCGCTGGCCCTCCTGCCCTTTCACAAAGAATGAAAAGTCAAGTTTGGGAATCAGACAGCACAAGGACATGCTTCATCATTTAAGCTGCACAAGTGAAGAATTTTTAGGTGAAATTTCATCCGGCTAAAGCACAAAGTTGGGCTGAATTTACTTACACGTTCATTTGATCTGAATTTAAACCCAAATAATAGGGACACTCACTTTCTGGAGGTAGAGGTCGTCATGCAGATGTGACACCCAAACTGAGCATGCAACGAATGAAGTACGGCCATTGTAGCATTTTGTGATATTGAACTTGAGTGAACTTTCAGCAAAGCTTGTCTGAAACCTTCAGACATTTGTATATTTCTACATAAATACGGCCTAAATATGATCAACTTTCATACACATTCTAAAGCTAGATAAAGGGAACCTAATTAAACAAATGAGCCTAAACATTACACTTATTTGTTGGGGAAAATTATTTGAAATATTTTTGTGTGGCAAAAGTATGTGAACCCATGCCTTCAGTAATTGGTGCATCACCCTTGAAGCAGTAACTTCACCTTTCAGGTAACTTTTTTATCAGTCCTGCACATCATCTCATCAGGATTTTAGTCCATTCCTCCTCACAGAAAAGCTTCAACTCAGACATGTTGGTTGGCTTCCCTGCATGAACTGCCTGCTTCAGGGCCTTCTACTACATTTCTATTGGATCAGTGTCAGGACTTTGATCCATTTCTATTGGATCCAAAAACGGTTGGTTTTTTTTTTTGCTTTAACTATTCTTTGATAGAATGATTTGTGTGTTTAGGCTCCATCAACGATGTGAAGCCGTCCTGGTCCAGAGGCAGCAAAGCAGGCAAAAGCCAGTTCCAAGGCTGGTTTGGAGCTAGTGCAAATTTTTGAACCAGCTTTTTGAGTTTTGAAAGAAAAGGACAATCGGCCAGGAAAACTGATTCCAGACTTGGGGCGGCTGTGGCTCAGGAGGTAGAGCAGTCGTCTGCCAATCGTGAGATCAGTGGTTCGATTCCTGGCTCCTCCT
>JAUMHL010000014.1:3720643-3747717 GCA_032362345.1 Sandelia bainsii
TTGTGTCTTCTCCTTGTAAGTCGCTTTGGATAAAAGCGTCTGCCAAGTAAAGTAAAGTAAAGTAAAGTAAAGTAAATCAGAGCCAAGATGTAGATCCCTTGTTCCGTGCAAAACTGTGCTGCAAAGTTTAGGTGAGACTTGTATAAATCTTCGAGTCCCACTAAGCTAAATATCTTCTATTAGTCTTGTGCAGGTCTCGTCCAACTCCAACTCTTTCTTTAACAAACTGTTAATGGAGTTAATGTGAATTTGTACTTTGCAGATTCAACAGCTGGAGTATTTTTGCAATCTGTGATTGTGAGATACATAAAACTCACTTGTTTGGATTGTACATGTGCGTGTGTGACTTCTAGGAGTCAGAAGATATCCCTCCCCCACAGATTAGGGGAAACTAAAAAAGTGAAATTGTCTTAAATACACTGCAACACTGTAGGTCACTGACTTGATTTGATTTAGAAGGGCTGTATCTTGGCCCTGCAGTCTACTTGCATTCTGGATGAGGATCTCAGTTTTGGAACCAGACCACCTTCATACCCAAACCATTGTGGATATTCATTAAAACAAAGAACACACTGTAAGACAAACACACACTGCGTAAGCTCAAGTTCACTTAATCGTGTCTACAAGTGTTTGTGCATTTTGGCTAAGAACACTATAAGAACCTGGCCTGGTTTAAACATTAATTACTGCACTTTTAAAAAGCTCCAACTTAGTGCATCATTCAATAAAACAAATACACAACTGACTCGACATAAACAATTAAAGTAAAAAAAATTGCGAAGACATTTGTCTTGCTGTGATGAGCCCCGGGCTGGTGAGATCTCCATCAGTAGAAAACTGGGGTAATGCATCTGTTCTGTCAGACAGACGAATGAAAACACAGCTGACGTGTGTCTGATTTAGACTGACTGTGCTTAGCTGAATTCACAAGTCAGTAGTTAAAAGTCAGTTTTAAAAACTGGAGCAGTTGAACAGGAAGCCAATTAGACTGATTGTTATGCTCTGAGTTGATTTATTCATTTTCAATAAGCCTGGTGCCTGCGTCACAAAGAAAACTAGTTTTGAAGCTTAACTCTTCGCTTTTAACCAGGGTAGAGCATCACAGTATCTCGTGCTGCGTAACACTAACGTCCTCAAAAGACAACTGAGTTCAGAGGATCAGATCAAAACGTGCAAACAATACCGTTGGTAGCATATTAGCATTTTATCTGCAGCAAGAAATAATGCTACAAAGCCCTCAATGTGCATCAGAAACACCTACACCTGTTGTTTTGTGTAGAATTCTGTCTGTATGGTGCATCTGTTGCAAACGATGGAAATCTCCATTCGTTAATCAACATTTATAAATATAGTTTTTTTTTTTCTTCTTTATGTTTTTAGCAGCATTTAACAAAGCTCTAGACATTCCCAGGCCAAGGTTCAAGACAACTATACAGTTTGATGGAGAAGGAGCAAAGCAAGTCACAATGACCATGCTTTCAAACATTTCTGTCCTCATAAATAGTTTAATTTAATCAAATAGTTGTTTAATTGTGTAAATGTCATAACTGTTTCAGTTTCTTATAGCAACTGCTGTAGTAGACAACAGCATATATCTGAGAATGTGGAAAGTAAACTCCAGGAAAAGCTTTCAGTTTTTCACAAAGATCTGTTAAACAAAGGATAAAACTATTGTTGATTAATTTCTTAGTTTTTGATTAATTGCTAAGTCTATTTCCCACCCACTCGTTTAGTTTAGAATGTGCAATAATATAAAGGAAACCAGAAACTACACACAGGAAAGAAGCTGGAAAACATTTTGGTAAACTGATAAATAGAATGGAAAGAATTGATTATAAGAACTGTAAATAGCCCTTTTACATCAACTAACTTTGATTTTAATTTGACGGAAAAGTGTTCTGAGAATGTAAACTAAACTCAGAGTGACGTGAGAAGGTGACATCAACGACACCATGTCCGCATTTTTAATCTGCATTTAAATGTTCGTATATATCTAGCGATTGCCAAACTGTGTGGTTCTCAGCGTGTGGTGCTTGACCTTGCAGCGTATGTGAGGTGGACTCTGCCAGAGCTCCACAGTTTGACTGCACCAGCGGACCACGGATGGTGACCAGGGAGCTTCCTCGATTCGTCAGCGCTGCCTTCAGCGGGGCCACGTGATTGAACTGGACCGAGGAGAGGCAGCCGATGAAACCTTTAGAAGCTGCCTGCATCACGTCTTCACTGAAGTTGTCTGTTCCTACAGAGATGCAGTCGGTAGGTGAAAATATACATTGCAACTAATGGTGATATGTTTGATTTGTTGAATTACAATACGTCTTTATCAAGTTATACGAGTTATCAAGGCAAGAATGGCAAACAAGGAAATCATCACTGGTTAGGACGAAAGTACAATAAGAAGGAGATGACGTGGGAGTTCTTCAGAAATTTTCTGAACATCATCCTAGCACTTACTGGTGACTTTGCCCAATGTCAGGGTTCTGATTAAGATCAGCTCTGCATCAGATGACAGCATGTACTTTCTGTGGATGTCCTGGTCGATCTGGTTGAGTGGAGAGAAATCAAATAACAAGGCGATTACAAGAAATCTGAACCGGGGTAGCACCAGCAGCAGTAGCACATTTCAATACATTATAGATTGAGAATTGTGTTCTCTGCAGCTTCACACAAAACCATGTCCGCCCACTGTTAGCTTTGAAGTGGTTTAGACCTATCACTTCTGCTCCACAATGCTGACCTAGATGCATCACTTAACTTGATGATCTGCAATTGTTTCTGCAAAATTTGTATTATATGCTTGAATGCTGGTTATGAAAGGCCTACAGTGGTGCAGCTGTAGTCAATGACCTGCCCTACTGTATTTGTTTAAAGTGTGTTTGTTTAAAATGCTGCACTGTATTTGCCAGTCAGCAGAGTTCAGTGCTGAAAGCCATCCCCCAATAGTTCCTGGACCTTTAGAAAGTACTGCCCCCCAACCAGGAACCTTTCAGGGAGAGAACTATGGTTCCAGAACTAAATTTAGACCTTGGTTCCACCAGTGGAAACACAGATAGAGAAACCTATAGGCTGAAAATTGCGCTTCGTTGTTCGAGTTTTGCGGGTGACCTACTGAGAAAAATTGTGCGATCGAGACCAGGTGAAGCATGTTGGAGGCAGCGCATTTAGCCTCATTTTGGGGCATCCTGAATGTGTGGGAAATTTATGTAACAGCTCATTCTCCATAACAGGACTTCGGACAACACATATGAAAACCTACCTTGGGAGACCACGGGAGCAACAGCTACAGTGCACTGCAATAACCCAGATACAAGAAAATGCAGAGATGCAAGAACTTTTGGCTTTGCATGTGTTTTGTGGCTCCTTCTTGTAACTGGTTCCAAAAAAGCCTGTAGCTTTATCACTGGACAGACATACGTATCTTTGTATTATTGCTCCATCATTCCATATATATTTACGAGTGGTACACACGTGTTCTTGATGCGTTCTTCCATTTCTCCTCTGCTTCCTCCTTGCCTGAATAACAGCAGCCATTTGTGCGCAAACAGATTGCACCTGCCTTTAAAATGTATTAATTACAAATACAATCAAAAGCCATCGCAATTGCTTTAAGGCTTGATAAATCATATTGCGTCTGCCTAATTTGTGTACTTGCATTTTCTCCTTCCTGTATTTAGCGCACTCTGACAAAAATGCCCTATTTTGCAAGGCAAACGTGCAAAATCCACATTGCGCACTATTTTGTTCATTTGAAAGACTCCTCAGTTTTTTTTCGATTTTTTACGACTGATATCACGTTTGCACTTTTTTGTACCTTTACCTTTAGTAATTAAGACCCCTAGTGTTTTTCCTCAGCATGGTACCAGCTCAACTTGACTCTACTTGCTTCTGGAAACAGGTACTTTGATTTCCACTGCAGATAGTAGCTGGTTGTCATAGCGACGCCACATGAAACTGCTGTGAATAGCAGTGAAATTGCAGACACACGTAGGAACATAGAGGGATATCAAAAAAATGCTGCTCTTGTTTCTCGGAATGTGGCTTTTTGTCACAGCAAGGAGACTGAAAGCAGCGAGACAAAAGCCTGCTGAAGAAAAAAAAAATCACCAAAGTTTGGGAAATACTTAAGACTTCAGATGATGAGACGTCTGTGGTTGTGAAAATAACGCTTCTCTATGACCTAACTATTAGTCTGCAGTGTTTTCATGCCACTTTTTGGTATCATATCAGCTTGCTTGGAATCAGGCAGCCTACTATCCAGAACGTTTGCCTGATTGAAAACAAAAAAGGCGAGTTGAGTCGAGTTAAGCCGGAACCAAAATGCTCTAAGTCCCTCAAAAAGTTCCTGGTCCCCGTGAAACGTCCCTGCAGTTGGAGCAGGCCTTATGTATGAATAGTAAACACAGCGACATTTACTGGTATGAAACAGATTGTGAACTTGGAAGGTCTGTTGCTGAAGGCAAACACAACTCATTTACATTTCACACTGCACAATTTGAACTTCACACTGCTTCCTGCATTGGCACTAATGTCGCTGCTGAATGAACTTGCTTCTGCAGAACAGTTGCATATGGACATACAGTTATTTCTAATCCTCATGGAAGACTCCATATGTTCATTGCTCACCTGAACATAGAGGTTATTGCCCACTCGGTGGATTCTGATTCGATGAAGACGTCCATCTGCCAGGTTGCTGAGAGTGGGGCTGAACACATCTGGACTCCTGTCTGTCTGGAGGTGATACCAGATCTGGAGACTCCCTGGGTACAAGGAATGAAAAGACATGTAGTGCTTTTCTTTAAACTGATTCCTGCAGAAATCCCCTACTGAGGACTTCTGAATTGTTGATTGTGTTGTTTTAAATTTAATCTACATGTATGTGTACATTTCATGATTATGCCATAATATATTACACTATTTACTGAAACCATGTGGCAGCTTATTTATGAATACATCACTATATCTATCTTTAACGGCCTTTTCAGATGTACATATTTTGACCTTGTAGCTCTTCACTCCCACACTGAATAAGTCAATACATGTTCAGTGTTTCACCCACCCACACACACACACACACACACACACACACAAAGTCGCAGCCAGATAAACGTCAGAAAGCTATGCATTGTCAAGTGGAGCTGGGTCAATATTACAATTCCCAGTCGGTAGGTTAAGGGCTTTGTGTTGTGATTCATTTTAAACCCTGCGAGTGCCCCTATAGAAGGAGGTCACTGTGAATGAAGTGTCTCTTCTGCCCTTCGGTGTTTACAGGGACCTGAGGAACGTGGGTGTTGAGATTTAACACAAAAGAGTGTATCAGGACACTGGCTCGGCTAACGACAGCACATAGGTGTCACTCAATATGATGCTCTACAGTTTGGATACAGCTTAACAACCATCGGCTTAAAGCCTCGAGGCTTTTCTTGTGTCAGGAGCTGAATTAAACACTGAGGCACTGTGTTGACAGCGAGAAATATCCTGTAACAAGTGTTACAAATGTGAAGCTCTTTTCTGAATATGTCTACAGACTAAAAGTGAGGGAACTTAATCCAGTCACAGTTGAGTGTTTTTGTTTTTATTCTTTTATTTTTAAATGTTAAGTTAAATGTTTCCTTTTGGATAAAGGAGGACTTTTATTTTGCAGAAATTATTGAAATGATTGCACTATGAGGCTCTCTTCCAGTGAAGAGCAAATCTTTTTAAAGATGCGGAGGAGGGATAGAACTGGAGAGGTTAAATCTGATCATTAGCCTATAATCAGTTTGCACAAAGCTGTGGGGGAGGCTCCAGTATATTAGTGCTAGCAACTGTGGCACCAGTGAGATACACATTAGCTGCCTGTTCACTGTCAGCTTCATTTCCCGTTCTGCTCCTCAGCTGTCGACATGTCAACGTGCAAATAAACGTATATACAAAAAATAAGCTCAATATCAGGTTTTGAAGTTTCAATTAAGTTGCCTCAGACTTCCTGAGACACCCCTAATTTGCACAAGTTTTGACAGGCATATTCATACATGTGCTAGCAACCTGCTCTTGCTGGGGGTTAAATTGGTTTATGATTGGATCCTTCTAATTCATTTGGTCTCCATTTTGTTCTGCTAATGCACAGTCTGTCTGCTTGCAAGTCAACTCTGGTGTCTCTCGGTTTAAATCAGCCAACACACTGCCAAGAAAGCAATCGCCTATGCAGTACGAGACCATTATAATATATGTCTGTCAGCATGTGAGTGCAGGGATGTTCCCTGATAATCAAAAAGAGAAAAGGAGCACAGGTAATGAATAAAATTTCTTTGTGAGCGCTTTCTTACTTTCTTAGTCGCCAAAACTGAGTGATACACATGTCTGTTTGTGTGACTTCACTCTTCAAACATTGGTTTGTAATGAACATTTATGGGAGTTTATAGCGCAGTGTGCAGATCTAGCTAACGAGCCAATTAGCTATGCTGCTAACAGAACATCATCAATTGCATTGTTCAGTTCCTCTCCCATCGTCAGTGTCTCTCACTTTAACCCTCATATACAGTTATAAATAACATTAAAAACTGACATCTGGTCACTAAGCTACACTTAAGTGGCAAAAAAATACTTTCATGACTATTTACCCCATGTATGGATATAAAAAAAACCTTCATAATAAAGCAGCATTTTGAGCTCAGAGTCATCATGTTGAATCGTGATCATTTCAAGTGACGACTGAAGACCTGAGGGCAACAGCGGGTGCTCCACGTATCAAATGGTACGTTTCCATCCAAATATTTGCTGCCATGTGATGATGTGAACTGTGCATCACTTTATAGGATTTTTACATCTGACAAGATCTGAACTGGTTTCAAAGGCCTGAGTTCAAAGAGCTGTCACTTTCACATGAAATCAGACTATAAATGAATAACACAACCAGCTCATCATGGGACTGTTTAGTGGCTTTTGTTGGATCCTTTTTACTTATATAGTATAGTATGTGCTCCCTTCTCTTTTCCCCATAATGTTTTAACTAAAATTTAAATATTGGATAAGTTGTAAGCAGGAAAATAGTTGTCCCGAAGAGGCTTCCTTGCACCTCAGGCCCAAAGATAATTGAAAAATGTTGTAATTACTCTACTATATAATTAATGTAATATCGTAATAATGTAAAAACCTATATGTACCGTTCCTGGCCAGGATGACAGCGATGTACTGCTGGCTGAAGGTGCTGACAGTCAGGAGCATGGCCGGCCGCTGGGAGGTGACGAAGCTGAAGGCGACGTCCTCTCTGGCCCTGCTGCTGCTCTCTGTGGAAACGCTGGTGGCATGCGAGCTTCGGTTCTGCATCACTGAGAAGGGCTCCTGGAAGGTGTAGGTCACTGAGGACTCTCTGTCGAAGGACACTGACACCTCTGCACGAGCAGAGATAGAAAAAGAAGGTGTCAGTGCAGGAAGCTCTGTTATTAATCAAAGACTGAAGCCTAACTCACAGACAACAGAGGCTGAAATATTTGTTACATCTTAACATACAAGGGCAATCGCCACATCCTTTTCAGTGGTGGGCTGAAAAATGTAATTTGCTGCATTGAATATTTGAATATTTCTGATGTTAACAAAACCAGAGCATTTAATTTGGATCTGGACAAGTTTGTGTTGTGGTATATACTGTATGCACAGTATCAGAGTATTTACTATAGAATCTAAACATGAAGTATAAGGCAACAGGAGAAGGTGGGCGGCTGGAGGCTGGCTGGGAAATGGCTGAGATTTGGCTGCCAGCCAGGATGGCTTTTGGCTGGGAACAGCAATTCTTAGAGGCTGGGATTTGGAATCAGGATTTTTCGAGATAAGGAGTTCACCCATTGATCACATCCACAGTGCTTCAAGCATGTGTTGTACTGTATATGGTCAGGCTGTACCCACAGTAACTGTTTTACATTCTGTCATTCAACTATAATTAAGTCACTTGCAAATGTGATTTTTCTTCTCTCTACTCATTGCTGAAAGTGCAGTGTATTTGCATTGTGTTACGTCTGTAGCTGAAAAGGAGAGGATCAGAAACGTGTGGAGGAAAACACACATAGCGAGTCAGTTGTTGCTGTTCAAAACACGGTGTCTCAGTTGACACCGGGCAATTTTTAAGGAGGTGCACATCGGCTTCAGTATGACGTAACCTCAAAGCCTGCACACAAAGCTGCTGTAGCTACGGTGTAACCCTTTAACAAAGAAGAGTAAATCCAGCTTTTGTGTCCATCCTTCACAGCAAGGCTGCAGCAAAACATTGCAATACAGCATTTCATGTTTTCTATGGTGTTTATATCACTTTAGGAAATATATCAGACTTCACATAGCTGCCCCTGGAGCCACAAAAGGCTCTACACAGGTTTTTTTCACAAATGTAATAGTATGTAATAGTACCTATAACGCAGCCTGTTCTCCCAGATAACCATACCATCATAAACAGCACCGAGAGGAAGAGGCAGAGTCCCAAACATAAACTCCACGAACAAAGCTAACCCACATGGTGAAGGGGTATAAAAAGGAAAATACAAAGAAAAAATAAATAAACACTACTAGCAAGTTAATTTGTGAATATGTGCTACTACAAAAACACCAAAGCACATGATTCAACATAATCAAAAAGATAAATCTTGGATGGTTGTAACAGATGCTAAGATTTAAAACTCCCTTTACAAACAAGCTGGTCATCTGTGGTTTGATAGATGAATGTGTAACTGTTCTAATTTTTAAATTCAATTCGTATTTCGTGGGATTAATGGGGAGCGGAGGGAACGGAAGGCATAATATGGCCACATACCAAGGCACTGTTACACCACTGTCCTGCTTCACACTGCTGCACCAACACAGTCTCTGGTGGTGGCACAGCCACTGAAGCAGGTAATCTCTAACTAGTTCTGTAGCAGCTATATCATATCATAGCTGGGCGCCTTGTGTTAACAAAGCTGTCTGGCTTGTGCGGAGCATTTTCAATATTATGTCAAAACTTCAGCCACACGGGGCTTGAAGAATCTTCCATTATATCATCATAGAACTGAAAGCCTGAGACGTGAACCCAAGGGTGAGTCTGTAACCTAGAACCTGTCGTGATTCTTCACCACATTAACTGCAAGATCCAAGTTGCAATAAACCAGAAATATCTTTGAGCAGCAGTCAGATTAGTTGGATCCTGGCTTAGGCGCCACTTTTATATTTAACAAACAGAGCAAGCGGAAACAGTGTAAATAGCACAGTGTGTTTAGTCACATTTGCAGCCAAACTTTCATATCTTTTCCTCCAGAATGTGTCTTAAAACATATTTTTGACTTCATATATGGCTATTTGCTCAGCCTGCGGCTCTTCTATCGACGGGGTTCACATGTATTGGCTGCCTGTGCTCTGTGCTCACATACTGCAGGAGACAATTTGGTCTAATGCATTTTAAATGTTCTTAGAGTCTGGACAAGTATTAATGGCCTCTTGCATTACTTGCATTTTTATTGGTGCACCGTAATGAAATCACCTTGACAATGATCGATTATTTGTTTGTTTCAATCAACATTAATCTCTTAAAAGAATTACATGAAGTGTGCAGCTTTGGTTTAAACATACACCGAGCAGGACTCACCTTGGTTACAGGTGGTTCCTCCGTAGGCCGACTGGGAGCAGTCGCAGATGTAGCCGTTGCTCTTTTCGATGCACCTCCCTCTGTTGTGGCAGAGGCTGCTGGAGCCGCTGCAGTAGCCGGGACAACCTGAGCTCACCCCCGGAGTCATCTTAGCCCTCTCCTCCAGGTCAAAGCTCACGCCGTTGATGGTCAGAGTCCTGATACAGCCCAGAAAGCCTCTCTGCTGGGATGCTGTTCCCCCTGGGCAGAGGATGGGCATTAGTCACATCTAAAGCTTACTGGCTGTGCTGAAAAACATCCAAAATGACTTATAATCATGATTGCCTTAGAGGCTAATGAGGATTTATGTCAAACATCTTAATTCTAGTGTGCATTTAGGAGAACTCTGTAGGCACTGAAGTGTGTGAACCTTCATTAACACCAAATATACAATGTAATGGACTAGATTGGCTTCCAAAAGACGTCACTCTAAGATGCACATAGAAAACACATTCGTGCCAGCTGCTAATATTCTGTTTGCTTCACAGAGGCGGGAGGGAGACTCGGGATGGAAAATGATATGTAGAACGTATCACAAATGTATCACCAAGCACAGGTGGCTATAATCTTCTTTCACGGTCCCGTGAGGCTCCTAAATGATATGTGTTAAGTCCTGGAGCATTTCTGAAGTGAAGCTTTTCCCATGTACATTGCAGGAATTTAAATTTCTTGCATACAACATCTGGCATATGTCTAATGTTTGGTATATTTTAATGGGAAAAACAGCAGGGATTCCGCAGCACATACTAATCTTACCACTGCTATTAGCTGTAATATACTGTATAGTGTGAAGGTGATTTTCATGCTATTAACCCATGCTATCTGTTAATGGTACGGGACAAGCACAGGTAATTTGTCACTCCCCTGAAAGAGCACATTTTGTGTAGTCTGGATTACTGTGCTGTTTTGGCTGTTAACCACCTTCAGCCAGCAGATGTCTATAACGCTGTTGAAAATGAAATTATTAAATAGAAATTTACCTATGAAAAGTAATTTTTTTTTGTTCCCATCTTTTATATGGGCTGTGTGGGGTAAAATGTCTTTATATGAGTTAAATGTGTTTTCTGCACCAGTGGCGCATTCTTCTTTGTTTGTTTGTTTGCAAACTGGAAACAAGTGTATGTGTGGCATTTAAACATCAAAAGATCTAAAGAACAGTAAATGGAGAGAGCTTTTAAAGTAATGGACAGTCCCTTTGTGTTAAATAATATACTGTAGAAATAATAAACATTTTCCCAGCTATAAACACATGTAAGACAGATGAGACATTGGACATTAATGATTGTTCCTCAAAAATATGTTGTGTTTTTATACATATTATTTCTATACTGTGAACTTTTGCTGATCACGTTCTACAGTATTTATATCTACTCTTCCAAACTAGTAATCACTTTTAAAAATGACGAGCCTTTATAACCAACATAATCACACATTCATATAAACCCTGTTTTCTAAGAGAATAAATGAGTCCTTTTGTAAAATGTCACCATTGTACCGTCTTATGAAAATTAAATCTTCACCTAATGACACATTTTTCACAGGCTTATTGCTTCCATTTGTCATTTCATTTCATTTCTCTGATAAATTATTTCTTAAAGTAAATTATCCATTAAGTGTTTGAATTAAGACATAACATTGGAAAAAAACCCAACACATTATTTTCTGTTATCTCTGTCTCTTCCTGCGGCCTGGTGTATTATTAAAGAGACACGTTAAAAGAGGGGGAGGGGGGCAGGTGACAGAAGAGAAGTGAGCAGCCACAGAACAATAATGTAAAAAAAAAGTAAAATAAATGGGTTTGTCACACTTGCTTAAAGGATAAGTTTGTAATTTTTAATGCACTTGTACAGGACATTTTAAGAATTACTGTTAGCTGCAAGTATCTCTTGCTGTGAACAGATACATTTGTAGTGTCACTGTAGGAGGAGATAAGAGTCAACATCTTTGGCTAACGCTATTGTTAGACTTCTGGAAAGAAGGAGAGGAAACATGGGGAAATATTTACTTGAAAACAGACTGCCTGAGCCTCATGTTAGCTTCAGCTGTAATTTAAAATGCATTTTTGGCACAAAACAAACACAGTGAAGTTGTATTCCTGCCTAAATTGTTAAACAGCACTATGGGACTTGCCTGATTGATGTAATGATCCTGTATGTGTAAGTGTAATTAGTTTTGCAGACTTTACAAAATAATACTGTGTCCATACAGAAGGCGCAGCGTGAGCTGTCTGTCAGCTTCAGCTGTGGTGAGGCGTTCAGGGACAGTACATCTTCAAAGTCCAATAATGTTTACTGCTCCAAATTGTTGGCTACTTAATAAAAGCCTGCACCAAACCGAAACAAACAAACAAAAAATGAAGTATGAAGGTAGCCATGAGGTACGAGGTAGCCCTTTGTCATGCCCTTAGTTATGTCATCGTCTTTGGCACGTGGTAATTTACTAGTGACCATAGTAAATATGATGGGAGCAAAAGTTGCAGCTCAATGTAGCCGTCACAACGTGTGCACAAGCTAACTGAACATGATGGGACATTTGATGGCTGAAGAGCCTGAATTTTTCCTTTTTGGAGTTAGTGGAGACCAAAACAGAGAAAAAAAAAGATGGATATTGGACTTTTTAACACAGGTTCAAATAAACATGCCTCTTGTGAAGGTGTCACAGTCACAGCCTACCTATGAAGAGCTGGCTGCTGAGCCGCAAGCGGAGGTGTCCTTCAGCTGGTGCCTCCAGGAAGCGGAGGGGAAGCTGGTCAACCTGCAGGGAGGCCTCCTTCACATTGCGCTCTGCCCTCACGTAGTGCCACTGTCTGTCATTCAAGGGGAGGTGGGACTTGACGGACAGGACCGCCAGACCATTTCCCACATCAAAGGAGAAAGTCACCACGAAGGGAGCTGGAAGGCCAGTGGAGAAGTGTACACACACGCAAACACACACACGCACGTACACAACAGCCATGACAGACCGAATGTGATATTAGGTTTTTTATGTTCTTCTCTGTCCTTCCTTTCTGATGCAATGTGATACAATGCTGCTGGGAAAACTTGATGACCTGAATAGATTTATGAGGGGGTTCAGCTGACAGCTCTTCAATATTTCACAATGTCTCTGATGCTGCAGTAATACATAATGGCTCCAAATATCCTGAGAACTCCTCCCTCAGGTTTAGGAACAAAACACACTGTAATCAACTATTTCACGTGTTCTTCGCACCTGTAATGAATCAAGTAATCTACCTCCCCATCAGTGGAATTGTGCTCCATGCTAGCCCATGCATTAAATATGCTTGGTAAGTACAAGTGGATGTTCATTACTTATTTAATGTAATGCAAAAAAAATACCACAAAACTACAGTGTATTACTCATGTCAACCAGTAGGAATCTAAATATACCCTATTTTCACTATTTCATCTGGTTTATCTGTAGTATCTGTAATATCCGTAGAAATCTACGAGGTATTATAATAATGTTTTCCTTCGTTATCCATTCAGGGACTTCAGCTTCACTACGTGGGTAATAAAGAAATGCTTTTAACATCTCCTACAACAGCACGACATCGCTGTTGACTGTGTCATTAGGATTACATCATGCTGTGCAGTCCCGACAGCTTGCTTCTTGGGGAAATTAAAACTGTCAACTATAGTACAGATGGCATTTCCATCTGAGAAAAGAAGAAAAATATCACTGACAGCTTTTGTAGGTGTTCTTACATATGGCTAGTCATTTTTTGCAATCTGTGTGCGTGTCCTTGTCATGTACTGTTTCATGCTGCACTTATTCTGGTCTGGAGTGTTGACTCACAGCTGAGCTCCACTCTGATGAAGTCCTTCAGGCCCAGGTTCTCGAGAAAGACTCCTGACGGAGCGTTGGTCTTGAAGTAAAAGGAGATATCAGAGGCGAGCTCGGCCTGCAGCGTAGGGAAGTAGAGGTAGGAGGATTCCTGGTAGAAAGAAGCTGAATTCCACAGAGACTCTGAAAGGGAAAAGGGAAAAGAAATAAAAACAAAGTGTCTCATTTGTCTCCTTGTTGCCTCGTTTGCAGCTTTTCCCCCACATTTACAGTGATGAAATACAAAAAAGGAGGGATTTAGTGAAACGTGACATTAGATTTGTCGCCAATATTTCTGTTTGTGGCAGTAAAACAGGAAGTAAACAGTGGCCAAACAGTTCACACACTTTGTCTTCTCATGGTACAACAGAATCACTCTACTTCCTTTTCCACTCAAATAGCACAGTGATTATTGCAGAATTACAAAAACTCAGAAGTGAGAAAACATCAGAACAGATAGTAGTTTAACAGTCTGGGCAGTGGAGATATGTCCCTATCAGTGTCAAGGTGGATGTCAAATGAGAGAAATATTTACTATATGATGCCATTCCTCCCACCTCCCATAAGTGGAGCAACAGATGAGTTATTGGGGCCATTAAGACACAAGCTTTATTTATTTCGCCACAGCTTGTTCAGCTGATGTGTTTGTTAATGTCAGGCGTCGTTTTAGTCTGAAAATGTCAGCTGGACCCTGAGCAGCACAGACGCACGCAGGCAGCTGGGCTGCGGGCTCTCGGGTGAGACGCTAATGTCACAGCAAAAGGTGTCGACATAAGTTTGGGACCAGAAAAAATAAATAAATACAGCGAAAAGTTTTGACTTGATTTAAAGAAAAAAGTTAAGAGAATAGAAAAGAGTACCTACATGTATAGATTTGTATACATTTAATTTCCTGTAACTCTATCACATCAGTGTTAAATTTAAAAACTTATTTCTTAGATTCATTTTAATTTAATGTAAAACATCTGTTCAGGCAAGTTCTAGTAGCAAATACATATTTAATCATGAACCAAAGATGGTTCAAACAAAGTCAAAGACAAAGTGCAGATATGCAACTATTTCTTTTGTATTTATTTTATCGCAAAGATAAAACGTTAAAGGGCGACTTCACTGATTTTCAGCTTGCATATTATGGTTCCAGTTTGGGGACAACACTTACTGTACATATATGAATGGTATTAAACTTCTATTTCTCTCTTCTTCTTCTTTTTATGTATTAAAACATCCCTTTACTGAATGTTAAAACTGATATCATGTTCTCCTCAAAGTAGAACCATAAGAAGCAAGCTGAAAATCAGTGAAGTCGCCCTTTAACCAGTGCTGTTGGTTTTGTATGGACATGACGATTTCCGCCGGCTTCCAGCTTTTCAAAGAACTGTTTTATTGGAGAAAAGTTCCTAAAAGGCAAAGTACCAGTGAGTTTTTCAAGGCAATGATACTGTATTTAGTTTTGCAAATAAATTAAAAATAAATATCAAACACATCTACGTTATGTTTTCATTCAGAGTATTGTCCAGATTATGATGATAATGTCTCCTGGTGTAAAAATATTTTACGCCACCACAAATATACTGTTTCTGGAAACAGTTCTATGTCATTTGATACGTACTGTGCTATCTCTAATTCAGCCTTTCATATGTAATGTTTGTAGAGAACTTTGATATCTCCACCGGAGGTTTGAACTACATCTGACTGCAGATGAGCTAGTAAAAATTCTCTGCCCTGTGTCCACAGCTCACTGTGGGACATGAAGCAGTAAATATCTACAATCTCTTTCATGTTCCAGTGCTGCTGTCCAGCTCTGCCGAGCCCCCGCCCCACCCTCCTGAGTGTCCCCCCATTTTGGCACCACTGCTCTGCTGCACAACATGATTTTGTAAAGACAGACCCACGGGTAGGTCCAGAAGGTTTTAATACACACAGACAGTGTCGGACTTAGAACAGAACAGATGAGGTTTAACTCTCTATCCACAGATAAACACAAAGGAACAAGGCATAAAGGCATCGTCTGAACACGGTTTGTCTCTGATCAGCACTAATCCTCCATCTGCAACCAAATCTGGAACACTACTGTAGCTTCAACATTGAGGTGATCACCTACTGTCTCCATAACAACGCAGAGGGCCGATGTGGTAGACTGCCTGCGAGCCCGTTCTGTTGGTGTCTCCGATCACTATCTGGCTCACTGGTAGGTGGTCTTTATAGGAGAGGATTCCCGTGTCATTAGCCCTGTGGCACACAAAGAAAAGAAACAAATAAATAGTAGCACAGGGCCCTGGAGGGCCGGTTGCCTTTGTGGGGGTCCAGATAAAGGCATTCATTCTTCTACATTAGCACAGAACTCTGAGTAAACACATTAAAAAGGGAGCAATCTATCACAATGCAGACAACTGCCTCTGGAAATATGCAAACTGAGCTGAATCCAGAGAAGCTTTAGAGTGGATTAAAACACAGAATGCAAAGATGTTGAGAATGCCTAATACAGCAGTCTGAATGAAAACGGAGAAACTCCTTTGTTTCTTCATTTCAGTGCTTAGAAAATATGACTCGCTTGATCATAATTGTAATATTATATATGAGCCCTAATTAATCATTTCGGGGGAAACACTGCTATATGATCTCACACACTGGTGTATGAGCTCCAAAGTGGAGTGAAGAAAGGACGTGAAGATGATAGATATAGATTTTTGGAGAAGAAAAACACATTCTGAGCTAGAGGTAGAAGAGAAAAACAGCTACAGTATATTCTGACTCCACTCATCTTATTCATTATTTTTCTCTTGTGGATTTTTGTTGTTACCGTTTCTCTTAACATCAGGATGGAGATCATATCAGTGTGTATCAGAAACATACTAGACTGCCAGTTTATTATATTACACTAATGCAGTTTAATACAGTTCTTTATTAAATCCTTCCTCCATGAAGGTTGTTATATGTTATGTTGTACTTTGTGGTGCTGTTAAACATGTATTGCATTAAACAGAGATGCGATACTGCTACTTATTTCGCAAAACAGCTAAGATTATATACAATGCCAATTTGCATTGTGTACCATGTGTCTGTATCAGCATCACAGTTGCAGAAGTAGTTCATGTCAATGCAGTTCTCCTCCAGGCTGCAGGAGCACTGCTGGACTCCAGGCAGGAAGCCTCCCCAGTAACTCCTCTTCTCCCCTTCCCGGTCCAGCCACCAGGACATCGGACTGCCATCTGCAACAATACATCAGACAGTCGGTCACCACCGCAGCAGCCTGATGGCTGCAGTGCCAGAGCTCTAGCTCAAGTAGGTCAAGGTCGTGGGTTATATCGGGAGCATTTCATTATTTTCGCTTCACTGGCTTCATCCTAAAATGGAAGAAATTATGGAAGTGAACGGAAAAAAAAAAAGATAAATTCAGAATCCAGAAATTCAGACATCCTGTTCTGTCAGAGGCTTACTTAATATGAGATATGAGCAAATAAAAATGGGATAACTAAAGAAGCACATATGCTTTACATAATTTAATATTTTGGCAACGAGAAAGACACTGTTTGCCCTTAAATACAGAAAGTATAATTAACGCAGGGAAATATTCACCTTTTACAAAAACTTGACCTGGAATTTGAAAAATTAAATACAAATGCCCTTCTGTCAAACTCAAACTAAGATCATCACTTTACGTTAAAAATGAATAAATATAATAGGGGACAAAAAGTCAGAGGCACAATTCGTTACCTCCACTGTGAGGTTAAGTGGCCCGGCTTCAATCATCTGTCACACAGCGTGACCCTGCATCGAAGATGAGACCAGCGAGCAGGGAAAACCCATTAAGCTACATGTCACAATACATAATCACGTGTCACATACTACGGTGCTTTGATCCCGCACATACATTACAGCTGCATTAGGCTATAATGTATGGATACAAATCACATTAGTCTAAATCACAGAGATGTCATTAGTTCATCAGACAACACACCCTGGAAATCTTCTCCAAACAGGATCCAAAACCTAAAAGTAACAGTTTATTTAGACCTAAATTTGAAAGCCACTTGTACTGTATGCAGTAGTGAAGCTCAGGCTGAAGTGGGAAATAATGTGGGCTAAAACAACCCTGGTCAACAAGGAGGTATTTGAATTGCAAAGGTTGAAAATAATACACACTTACTGTCTTAACCTCTGGTCCTGCCCTTACTCTCACTGCAGCTGTACCACCGCTGTTCCCTTATAGTATGCTGCTTTTTTAAAAACACCATTCAGACACTGAACAGGTACACAAATAAGTAAAAGCAAACAATCAATACTTCTTGAAGGAGAGGTCAGTCCCACTCTCTCCCTTAAATTGTCTGGATATTGACAGGACCTATTCACAGCAAGAAGGCAAATGCACCTTTCTCCTCGAAATGCAAAAAGAGAAGAAGCTGGTTGTTCGTCGTGTTTTCTGTTCCTTTCCCCTCCAACAACCACTGGTTGGACACGCCAGCATCATCATTTTTCATCACCATCTCCTGCTAAAATCTTAAAAAATAGTAAAACACAAGCGTAACAACTGACCTTCTATTTCCATTGGCGCATTTAGCATAAACCAGAGCCAACCACGACAGTGAGGTGAATAAAGATGAATGTGTTGTAGGCTTTAATGAAAGGTTTCTAAATGCCAAGTCGCCGCATGCAGCTTTAAGGGTTTTGGTGCAGCAGTGTGACATGCAGGCCTTACGTAGACACAAACACACAACATGTAAACAACTATCGCTGGATACAAATGAAACTGTGAAAATAACAAGTGGGGCTGAAGAACAGGACGCCACGAAAAGCAGTCATTAAACTGCTGCTGTGAATCTTCATTTCCTCAGTGTAGTGTTAAAAGAGTTATCCCTAAGCAAGCTTCCTTCATTACGGATTTTAAATAAGGAAAAAAAAGGTGTTTAACAATGCAAATCAGACCACGGTTGAGCATCATTACAAGAACATTAAGTGACTGAACATCTGTGTTGTGAGGGAACAGTAGAGACTGACAGGAGAGATGGCAGAGGGGGTGGGGGGATGTTATAATAGCTAAACTCCACAAATGAATGTGAACTTGAGCAGTTCTTGGCACATACCTGCATCTATAAACCCAGTAGGCTTTGAACAGCTGCTGTTGCTGTTTTTTTCCCTGTAAATTAGCATGAAATGTGCAATTTTGTCCAATAATTAATCTGAATATGCTGTATATTTATGTTTATTGTCAAGAGGTTATTGTTCATAGCTGCACACTCAGAAAAGTGATGTGCAAAGAGGCAATTGATCCTTTTCCACAGGAGATATCTGTTCTCAGACAACAAAGGTAACCGTGATAAAATTCTGCTGCTGTGTTCATACAGCTATAAAATAGCTTGTTTTCTATCTCTCTTTGAAGTCTGGTGTGATAATGAACTTGTTTGTTTGCACACACATGGCACCAAGGGAATGGCAGAATCTGGGACTTCATGAATGTTTCATGATTTAAGAGCAAATGTTTGGATGCTTGGGACACCGCGGGAGCCGCAGCATTTCGAGACGTATGTGCACAGAAAGATTGGAGGCCGCCTTTCCAGTTATTACGAAAACATAAGAAGGAGAGCGAAGCATGAGGGAGGGTATTGAAGGGGCAGGAGCTCCCAATGTGACAAAGCACAAACAGCCTGACTTTCAATTCACAGTGTAACAACAATCACTCCCCTGATGCTACACCAAGGCCATGTTCAGACTGACTTCACCCTGTGTGAAAAAATCACTGGCTCCTTATGCATTTCAATGTGGCGATGCAGTTGGGTGCCAGTGCAGAAAACTCCATCCCAAAAAAAAAAAAGGAGGGGGAGAGGTTGTTGACCAACACATTTTGATGTCAAGGCACTGCACTGGGGGGGCCAGACAAGTATGTGCAGGTGCACACACCTGCTAGATTACTCTGTAACATGGTTGCTGTGACTAAAGATAACACAGCTGCCACACTGATTTTTAGGGCTGTCTGAAGAAATGTTGTCTCGTGGTGCCATAAACTAAAGTCATTTAGCATCTACCCTTTTACGTTTACCTCTTTTTGGTTTAAATGAAATGGCTAAATCTGTATTTTCTTTAGTTGGCAAAAACAGTGATGTGACCGCAGCTCATTATTACTACAGCTCAGTGAAAGTTTGACATTCAGAATACAATAATTACCTTTTGTATTGAAGAGACGGGACTTCCTGCAGGTGTACAACACTTCCTGTTGGCACTGCTCTGACCCTGACACGATGGCACGCAGCTGTTCGGCAGAGGTGCTGTAGTTGAACTTCATGATGTGAGGTTTCTGAATAGAGGAGCCTTGGACTGTGACTGGAGCGGTGCTGTTGTGGGTCAACACCGTCCACACCTTCTCCTCTGAAAGGAAGAATTAAAGATGTTTAATATGCTGCGAATGCTCCTTCTCCTCTACACAAAAACCAGAATGGCTTCAGATTGTGTTGTATATTTAATTGTAAATGGATTCAGCACTTTGTAGAGGTCCTTTTGGCAGCAATTACAGCTTTACAGCAACTCAAGAAGACTCAAAGCGAGTCTTCTTGAGTAAAACTCTACAAGCTTCTCACACCTGGATTTAAGCATTTTATCCCATTCTGACAGATCCTCCAAAGCTCCATCAGATTGGATGAGAAATATCACCTTTAGGTCTCAACTCAGATGTTTAATGGGGTCTAAGTCTGGGCTTTGATTGGGCCACTCAAGGACAGTCAGAGACTTGTTCTTAAGCCACTCCAGTGTTGTCTGGTTTCTTCAGTTCACTGTTGTGCTAAAAGGTGAACTGGCCCTGTGGATGAATGGAGGTCTGCCCAGAGTGTCAATTTCTTGTCTCATCAGACCAGAATTATTTTCTCCACCTCCATCCTTTCCTTTAAAGAGTTGTTTAAAGGCAGTTTCGTAAACTCCAAGCAGGCTGCAAAATACCTTTTACTCAGGAGTAGCTTAAGGCTAGCCACTCTTGGGCCACTATAAAGAACAGACTGATGGAGCGTAACTGAGATGGCCATCCTTCCAGCAGGTTCTCCCTGAGTGATGACTTGGTTATCATGGTCCTTTTTGTCTGGCAGAGTTGTGCTGGTTCCAAACTTCTTCCATTTCACAGTTATTGAGTCCACTGTGTTCCCGGGAACACTCAAACCTTTAGAAATGGTTTTACACTCTTGCCCCGGTCTATGTCTTGGTATAATTTTCTCACAGGGGTCTACAGAGAGTTCCTTGCACGTCATTGCTTGTTTTTTGTCCTGACATGCATGTTATATACACAGGTGCATGCCTTTCTAAACGACAGCATGTCCAATGAATTCTAGACATGTCTCAAGGATAATTAAACCAAACAGGATGCACCTCACCACAGCCAGAGAGCCTTTCTGGTTTTTGAAAAACGGCTATTTTATCAATTTTAAAATGAAATCTGTGCACGACTAAAAGGGTTTGAAGCTTCCTGCAGCCAGTGCATGTGTTAAGGTTAGGCTGAACCCACAGTTCACACCTTTTAGTCTAAATACAAAAAAGTGTGATGGCCCGTTAACCCCCCCCCCCCCGAGGAACAAAACGTCCTCACTGTGTCCTCTAAATACAAAGTTCGCGTTAATCAGCTGCACCAGCTATCGGCAAATACAAAAAAAATGGCTCTCTTAGCACACTGCTCAAACCTTGTAATTCTTCTACAATCAGTACTCTGAATACAAGATTATAAACTTGTAGTATTTTCTAAAGCATGAAAATGTGGTTTTCAGAACTGAGTCACATTATAAACAGCAATTAAATCTCATATCCGGGGTTGTTTAAATTCAGTTTCACATCAAAATATACATAAAAATGAAAAAATGTACTCTTAACAAAATAAAAAAACATATATATCAACAGTGGGAAAGTCAGTAAACAGGCAGAACATGAGCTACTTTTTAAAGTTCACAGTACACAGTAGATTAATCAACTGATAAATAAATAATTTTAGGCTACCGTAGGTGTTCTGATTTATCATGTTGCTGTGTGATTGCGTTGACCCATTTGTGTGTCATATTTACTATACAGCTCTGCATTCAGCCAAGTCCATTAGTCAGTCACTGAGGCATTCTGTGTTCTTGGCTGAACCGTCAGTGTTGCTGGTGGCATTTCACAAATCTTTGCAGTTTTGCATCACTGCAAACCTAATAAATGCATTTGTTTCCAGGCAACAATTTGAGTACCATCACTCTGCTTAATGTATCCTAAAACCTTAACATCCTGAAAGAAAATCTCCCAGTTCCACAGCACACAATATTATCACAGCAGAGGAACTTATTTTGCTAATAATCTACATCCGTCGTTCACAGTGCTTGAATTTTAATTTCTAACTCTTTCAAACAGATTTATATACACAAAAGGGAGGCGAAAGTTTGTACGATAAAATCAGATAAGGAATCCATCCTATTTCCATCCTCACTCAGTTTTCATTATAATTTCATGTTTACTTTTCCTTAGAGTAAATCCCTCTCCAGTTTGTGATTATTCACGTTAGGTTGTGAGGCTCAGAGTTATTTACATTTCTAATAGATTCCTTAATTGAGGTCGAGTCAGCTGCTGCCGAACTATTCAGATGTGTGTGGGGGAAGACTGAAAACACAAAATGCCAGAGCCAGACAGCAATAGATGGCCGAGCTCTCCTCTGTAATGGCATCGCCGATACATTAACCTTGCAAAGGACAAAGTAGCTGAGAAAGTTGTGACAGCGACGTGATGAATGCTGTCTCCAGAGTGTCAAAACTTAACTGAATATGTTTTGTCCTGTATGTCACGAGGAGTGCGGATCAGGTTGTGTCCCTCTCCCTGCCTGTCAAATGTCACATCTCATGTGACAGTTCAGGTGATACAGAGCACATTGTGCTCTCCACTTCAAACGATCACAGTGGCGGCAGGCCTGATGGGGCGAGCTTCCATATTCAAAACATCTGCATTACTAACATGAAACCAGTTGCATATCTCCAATTGATTAAGTTTAGTGTGGATATTTGTGCTGCCTAGAGGACGATACGTAATGACTTTATCGATTCCTTATACTTAAGCTTTCATCTTTCTTTACCAAGCAATCGATAATTTCTCCTTGAGCAACACATAAACTTTAGGACATGATATTTGATCTTCGTTCAGTACCAGATGAATGTTTATGGTAAGACCATAATTTTGGCATGACAGTAAGTCCAACATCACCACATGTACATGTGAAAATCCAAATATAACAGCTAGATTTCTGTTAAACGTACAGAACACATTTGCCTGGGATTATCAGTTATATGATAAATATTAGTGCTAAATGTCAACCGTGCACAGGAGATATAACTTACTGGCAGACCACCATGAAACTTACTCCCAAGGGGATTAACCCTTTTGACTTTTGACTTTTGACCTCATGCGCTAATGAAAATTGCAGCCTCTAGAGGCTACCAGTGGGGCTTTAAACTAAGCGTGTTAAGTTGTAATCTTGTCATGACACGTTTTAATTTGAGAAGCGATAACTCCTTCATGGCTGATTTCAGAAGATGCTTCTTCTAACTGAACCAATGGATGCTTGTATTATTTGATTGCAGCGCTACGATAACTTCATGTTATATGACTTGTCTAGTTTGCTTTGACTTGTTGGAATAAAATTAGACTTTACAACCACAATACATATTTTAATGGATATTTAAGACTATTTAGATACAGAATTAATGCAGGGTAACCACACGGACATTCACAAAAGACACACACACACAGATAAACTCCCAGGAACTGCCCTGAGTGGCCGTAATGATTTCTTACTGGATGGTGAGGTGTCTGATAGCTGATGTTGCGTGGATCAATGCAGAGTGATCTCTAAGTGAGTGCACTCTTTACTCTGAACTTTCTGCCAGTCCTTAGAGAAACTCAAAAAACTGTAAAGGTGACAACATGTGGACTAAAGAAATCTCACCTGTCATGTTGCAGTAAACCTGTGTGGGTCCCAGGGGACCACTCCCATCCGGATCAATGGAGTAGAAGCCGGAGGAGCTGCCAAGCAGCTTGTAGGCCTCGCAGGACGACTCGTAAATGGCTGGAAGAAGCAGAGGGGGGACAGAAACCAGTTATTTCTTCAAGAATTAGCCCACGCTGAGTCGCCTGACTGAGTTTTCATTATTGTTTTCATGTTTGTGACATATGTTTCTTTTCCTATACATTCACACTTATTGATCCAGATTATGGCACAGCATCCACACAGTATTCACTGTCCAATCAAAACAATAGATCTCTAACATGCTGAACACTGCACTGGCAAATATACATTCGTGAACTGACTGTAATATTCTCATCGCTTGAAAGACATGAAGTCCTACACATGAAAGTATCTGAATCCAGTCACCAAAACTGACTGTTCATCACTTTGACCTTGGACAGTTTACAGTACCAACACTGGCAGATTTCACAATGATTTGGCTCCTGTGCTATTATTTCTTCTAGGTTCTTCTAAACATAACAATTTAGTATAAATTCCTCCTTGGCTTTGGGAGACAAGCTGGGTAAGGTTGATACTAGAGAGTTCAAAAGCGGCAACATCCCATTTTCTTCACACATTTGCTCTTGAAAAAAAGACACTACCCTCTTGCTACACTGAGCAACGCATACAGTACAGCTGCTTCTGAAAGTATCCAGATCCATTCACTGTATGCACATTTTACTGGGTTTCAAATTTATTTTGAAATGAAAAAAAGAGATAATTATAAAATGTATTAAAAACCTTTAATTGAAATCTCTCATTTAGAGTATTCAGACCCTTTACTGTGGCTCCAAATTGTGGTCAAGTGAATCCTTTTTGCTTTAATTCGCCTTGAGATGTTTCTAAAAGCTTTGCATTGGAATCCAACTGTGGCAAACTGAACCGTTCATACATAGTTATAGACTCACACCTGTGTACATAAGGTCGCAAAAGTCACACTGTAAGTCAGGTCAAAAACTAAGCCATGAAGTCGTAGTTGACTATCTGTAGAACTCAACAATACATAAAAAAAATTGTTTTCACTTTGTCATTATGGGTCATTGTGTGTGGCCTGATGGACAAAATATGCAAATTTCTATTTAAAAATGAATTTACAGCACAGTAAAATGTGCAAAAAGAGAAAAGGTCTGAATAGTTTCCAAAGTGATGATAAATTTAAGGACATGTTATTTGATGATGTTTATCTCATCATGAATAGTAATATTTTTCTAAGGGTTGTGACATTGGCACCACAATCTGGTTCTACTCACGTTTCTGACATTCACGTTTTAGATGGAAAATATTAATTTTTTTTAAGTGTTTTTTTTTCTTTTTGCATAGTTGATGACTGTTGAGTTGAAGAAAAAGGCCTATTTTTTATTCAGCAGATGCTCTTTTCTGTCCCGTTCCATCTGACGTGCAGAGAGAACTGCGTTTGCCTGCATATAAACAAGAAATCAGTATTCTCGGGGAGGGGAATTTCACACATAGTTTCCAACATCAGACTCCACAAAAAAATATCAAGGCGATGTTGCAGGATGTCAAGGAATGACACCCGTAAGGAAAAACTACATGTAGAGTCAGTCTAAAGTCAGCCAGTCTAATGCTATTTAAAGATATAGCAAAAACAGATTTCCAGAAATTTGAAAGCGAGAATAGCAGCAATAATTGTGAGGGCATGTCAGGTTGAAGCACGACAATTTTTGGCTTTGCCCCTGAGGTGCACCCAGCAAAAGAAACTATGAGCAAGACAGGTAAAGATGTATGTGCCGAATCAAATGCCACAGCTCAGTAGACCTAAAATGCATGGGGAAGTGCAGAGGCTGTAATAGCAGGTTTGAGACAAGGTGAAGAAATGAAAGTGAGAAGAATGGCTCACAGTTGTGACAGGTCGCTCCGGAGTAGCCTGTTCCTGAACAGTCGCAGGAGAAGGAGCTCCAGGTCTGAGAGCAGCGGCCTCCATGTTCACACAGGTTAGGAAGGCATCTGGGAAAAAAAATCATAAAAACATGTTTTCACAATTTGCTTGTTTTCATTATCACTCTTTTGATTGATCAATAGCACATAATATAAAAAATAAAACAATATAAATGCCTATTTTTCTGTCCAGGTATCCAAAATGAAAATTTATTTGTTTTAAAAGCTGCACACAAGGAAAATCTGTCTTTTTCTTCAGTGCAATTGAAACAATCAATGTCTTCTAGAAATATATATTCACTTTTTGCCCATTTTGCATCACTTTGATGAATAAAAGAAGAAATTAAGCTATTAGGAGCTGCAAAAATGGGGCAATTTCTTGACAGCAAAACAAAAGATCAAACAAGTCTCTGAGGCATTTTCATTAGGTATCAGTAGAGATTCTTCTTTTGATAATGTTTACAAAGCTGATCTTTTATTTATCAGGTAAGCGAGACCCCTGCTCACTGTTCCCCTTCTTCTTTTGCCTGTTGTTTGAACACCAGCTCTGGAACTTACCCAAAAACACTTAATTGCTGTTTATTCATGTTTTGTGAAGCTGCATAAAAAAATCCCAAACAACTGTGAAATGGTGGCATCTCATACTGTGCCCTTGTCTGAATTTGAAAAAGCTGACACATCATGGTGTTTCACTAAAAATAAAAGCATCACTGTCACCTTCAGACTACAATGGCTGCTAATGGGATTTTACCACAATGAGCGCTTCATAGAAAATTTTCAGCCGCACTCTTCTGATTAATAGTCCCTTCCTCAAGCCTCCTTCAGTTTCACATAATTGCCAGGCTTTCAAGCATGCATCTATAATTTCATACACTTTCATCTCTCACCTATTAACTGCAGCGGAGTGGGCCAGCCACAACACGGATAAGGTTGCAGCCATTGGTTTAATTACCGTCAAGCTATTTTCTGTTGTTGTGTTCATGAGTGCCCTTACGGGTCATGAAATTACAGTAGCCCGAACACCTAAGTGCACACTAACCATAAACTGAGTCACAAAGTTTAATTAGACACAGAAAAAAGGAAATTAACTCAGAGAAAACTTAATTTTCTCACACTCTGAGGTGATTAATAGGACACAGTATGTGAAATGAAAGTTAATGTCAATGCAATCTCCAGCACATCAGCCTAACATCACATGTCGTGCCCTCAGAGATTACAACACAGAATGGTGCAAACACTGACACTGACTACTACAAAAAAGAACACGAAAAAAATGCACTTGCAGATTTCATTATAAGCTCTGCACAAGTGTTGCTCTATACTGTATGGTGCATGTACAGTAGATGCATTGTTTCATCTGTACAATATATCACACATTTACATCTGTCTTATGAAATGCATTACAAAGTGACATTTAATAATAAAAAGTGCATTAAGGTGTGTTTTCAGTAAACTATAGCCCTATAGCACAGACAGCAGAGCCTCTTTGTGTTCATCAGTTTGTGTTTTCTGTGACGCAGCATTTTCTGGTTCAGGCTCAGTGGCCTCATCAACCGGGTTTCCAACAAAAAGAACAAAAAAATGCCTCCACCAACGCGGGCTCATATATCCTAATCAGTTCATCCATGAATCCATGCGGATGCTCCAGATGTTCCTACAATTGTGCGTTGATGGTGATGTGCGTGGGGGGGGGGGGGGGGGGGGGGGGGGGGGGGGGGGGGGGGGGGGGGGGGGGGGGGG
>JAUMHL010000014.1:3747727-3771925 GCA_032362345.1 Sandelia bainsii
CCCCCCCCCCCCCCCCCCGAGGTGAATGTGAATGTGGAATGAAGTAATGTGTGTTGTGCTGTTTCCCTGGACTCTGCTTCCTTATAGGCTGATCCTTGGACACCTGCAGCCAATTGTGGTCCACCAGGTCATACTGTATATACCAGATTTAGGAGGTGTGCTTCTGGGCCTCTTGACCAGTCTGTTTCCTGTTTGTCCCCTGAGCACATGCTTGATATAAACTTCATGATCAGGACCTAGTTAGTAGCTCGCTGTGTGTTGTGGTTAGTGTTTTGTCACCCGACCGTTTTTCTTTCTTTCCTCTTTGTTCATGTCTTTACTGTCTCCTTCCAGGAAGCTGGGTCAGATGAGAGTTGCCATGTTTGATGTATATTTTTTCTGTTAACAGGGAGGTGAGATTCAAGATTGTTTTTTTGTTTTCCTCTGAGTTTAGTTAGTAGTTAATTTTATTTCTAGTCCAGGGGTGTCTGACTTTTTGTTTCGCTGGGGCTCTCCCTGAAGGTATCTCAACACCTCAAGGTCTGGCAATAAACAGACACTAAGCTGAACAAATGGCTCTCCTGATATTTTTCAACTAGTTTTCTGTTACCTCTGTCTCCACTCGACAAAGCTGGGGTCGTAACAATGGGAACTGGATAGACTGGAGGTCACAGTGACCTTGACGTTCAACCACCAAAATATAATCAGTTCATCCTTGAAGTAGATATTTGTGCCAAAATATGAAGAAATTCCCCAGAGGAGTTGGTGAGATTTTCTGTTTACAAGAATGGGACAGAAAAATAGATGGACAACCCGAAAACACGACCACCCAGCTACGACTGTCACTGTTGTGGCATAAAAAGCTCCACATGACAGACAACGCAAGTCATCATCTGAAGAAAGTTGAACTTTTAACAAAGAGCCACAGGTTTCTCTCAGATCATCTGAAAGAGTTCACAAATATAATATAAAATGATAAAACATCACTTGTGCATGTAGGCAACTCAGCTTGGTAAAAGAAAACATCTCACTCCATCACTCTGTCATTTCCTACAGTGCATCCCTTCGCCCACTGACACAACTGACTGGCTGCGCTGTTGTGTTTGCATATCCTCTGACAGCGAACAATCTGGACTAGAAAGCAGGTAGTTTGAAATGTGACAAAGGAGAGACACTCCTCGGGGCAAATACAAAGGAACAGTGGCAGTTTGCATGTTTGTGTCTTTCCTTTGAATGTTCCAAACCTCATGCAAACATTTAGGGAGCTCGTAGGTCTGCAGATACTGTGCACAGGGCTCACAGCTGTGCAGGGTAATGAGGAATAGCACGTCACGCAGGACAGTGGGGAGCAGCTTGTTAGCATAGTCCTCTGCCAGAGAAGGTGTTACAGAGTTTCTGTTGCAATTTAATTGGATGATCCTGTCAGCATGTTTGTCTCTATAGGACAAGATGTCAGTGACTTTCAGACTGCTCTGCAGACAACATACTGCCAGCCACAAATTAACAATGTGGACATGAATAACTCTGCTGCCAACTTGAATAATGTAAAGATTTTATGTCTGTTCCATTTTGACTGTTGGATCTAAAAGTGTAAATAAGAAACTCAAGCTATTTTACCTGTCTCTTATGTTGCAGGTGTCAAATTGAAGTTCATTATAATTTCCCAGAAATCTCTGCTGTACATGACTGAGATCCATCGGCTGGTTGTTGATGAATATGAGCCGCATGCAGCCCTGGAAGGTCGGAGTCAGGACCTGACAGCCTGTAGTGGGACAGCCTGGATGGAAATGACACATGACGCCACCTTTACTTTTATTGTACATGTACGTAACCCTCTGAAGAAATACAGTAGTGTGCAAAAGTCTTAGCTCACCAAGGCTATGATGGTCATACATATATTTATTTCATGTTTGAACAACTACAAACACAAAGACTGGTTTCTTGGCTGCTATCCCTCCACAAAGACCATTCTTGATCAAGCTTCTTTGGACTATGAAAGGATCAACTTGGCATCAAGATGAAGCTGCCAGATGCTGAGCCAGGTCCTCAAAGAAGAAACTCTAAGAAACTTCTTATCTGATTTTGACAGCACTTCCACTCCTCTCCACAATCCTCTACAGGGGTCACAATAAATATTTGTGACTTTACCCTACAGAAGCTGTTTCCTAATATTATTGTGTTTATTGTGCACATATTTTCTAGTTGTATTCTAATAAAGAGACTAAGAAAAAAAAATATATATGGTGATAATAGCACTGTCAAAACAACAAATCTAATGGTGACCTAAGACTTTTGCACATTACTGCAGACTATTACAGTGTGTTAAAGTGTGTTACAGTGTGTGCACACAGGCTGCCAGACTCCACCAACCTCCAAAGTAAAAGTTGCCTCGTGATTCCAGCTGTTCCCACAGTTCGATGGTGGAGGACGGCTCGCTGTCCACGGTCAAAGTGGCCTGTAGATTCCTCGTGTCGAGGCTCACGGAGTGCCACAGTCCATCGTTGACTCTGTGACCTGAGGAACAACATGTCACATTTGCAAACAGTTTAGTCAGCTGTATGACAAAAAGAGTCATTGCTGCTTTTCTGTGGAGCTGGAGGCTGTGAAGAATTACTGCTACTGCATTCTGTGTCATGTGTGATGTCGTCACAGTGCTAGTGTTTTCTCTCTCAGCATTGTGGCTACAACATTTTAAATACTTGTGTTTTTAGGGCAGCATGAGGCTGTGCTCACAGGAAAGAGGATCTTTGATTATTCATTTCACCTGTGCTTCGATTTAATTAGAGATTCATTTTATGATACACTATAAGTTTGGAAACAGCTGCCAACACTGGTGTCAAATCCCCTAATTTCCTCTCGGCACACTTCCTTTGCTTCGTTGTTTTCACATCACTGACACAAGAGACAGTCACAGAGCTTCCAGGCTCCTCCAACACACGGACGCTCAAACAAAAACTCTCCCTCCTCCGCTCTGTCACTTGTCAATAAAATTCTTGCTGCATATTTTATCTTGTGAAAAAAGTAAACAGCTGCAATATTATAATAAGTCTTACACATTAATCCCCTGGTAAAAATAATCCACTAAGTGCATGTAAGTATTTTTTAAAGATAATATTTGCATACTTCTACTCCTCCACACTGATTACCACCAAAACTGCACTATTGTGGAAGCTGTTATAGGATATGTTTCATTAACTGTAGGTTATAGGGTTACACACTTGCATTCCTAACTTGTACTTTTTAAACCAAATCTGGAACCAAAATTTCTTTTAATCTTTAACTTTGGGTTTATAATCACCCTGATGCTCATTAGGCAGATTTCCACTCTGGTTCCTGAAAATTGTGCTTCAAAAAATCTGGCACTTCTCGTTTTTAATTGGGATCTTTCATCTAAACTTGATTCTTGCATTTCCTTTTAAAACCACTGACCCCTCCGCTATATTAAATATTCTGGTACCGGGGAAATAAAATCAAGCTAAAAATCCGTTTTAATCCAATCTTTAAAAATCTGTTTAATCCCAAAAAGGTGAGTAAGAACACAACTCGGCTTGATCTACAAAACACTTCTTTTAAAGTTACAGCGACAGCTCATCTTCACAGAGCTGAAGCTTTCAAAAGGACATCACCACAACGGCAGATGTGAATGGAAATTACTGAGACACACCTCTGCTCTGACTATATCGGTCCCAGACTAAATTAGCATCCAGATTGAGCTGTGCAGTAGCTTGGGAGCTCAGAGGGGACCAGATGGTCATGCACAGTGCACCTTGGGAGTTATTTTAGAAATCAGATCTGTCCAAGCTCTTGGGGAAAACTGGAGAATTTCACTGAGTCCACTGATGCCTGTCGCTTACAGCAGAACCTTTTATCCGAGAAGATGGCGAGTGCCAAGGGCGTTTTTTTTCCTCACTCCATTGACTGTTTCATGGAGTACACAGTGTAGCCGTGAGGGACTGCTGGTGAGCATCAGTGGGAGTTTCCCTTCCCTCTTCCAGCTCATATATATGTGTATATCACAATCTCCTGGCCAAGCTTAGAGTGTCAGAGTGTTATATAGGACACGGATCTAAAGTGATCTGTATGACTATTGCTCATTAGTTTAAAAAATTAAGCCTTTTTTTCCTATGTTTGAGACGACATCTCTAAAACTGACTGCTGCCTCCTGGAAATACACAGTTTCATGTGTCAATTACATGTCACTACTGCACCAAGCTGCAGCTTCAGCTGCCTCAAGACTATGACAGCCTCGACTAGCAGTAGATGCAGAATGAGGTGACTAAAACAATTGGATTTTGGATGCTGCTACCCATTGTACACATTTGTGTTGTTTGTGATTTGACAGCAAGACAAAGATATTAGCTTGAGTGGAAATTAAGTCTATACTGTTGGTGCAGATAATTTCTGGGCGGAACAGAGGAAGATACAGATCAATATTGTTTCCACATCAGCGCTCATGTACGCTCAGCTCAGCAGTACAGCACTTTATCAAACACTGCCAATTGCATTTCTCCTGAAGCTGTTCTATTGTCTACATGTCAGACTGAAAATTAAACTTTTAAGCTACTAGGTGAAGTTTCAAATAAAAAAAAAAGGAAAAATAAGTAGAATGGTAAGTTAAATATAGAAAACATGAACTGGTGTGCAAAAAATTCTACTGCACCCTGCAGCTCCATTTAATGACTGCACTGAGATACCCCCATTGCGCCACATTTGACATTGCTATAAGGTACGTGATGCTGTGGTACCTTGAGAGGAGAGTGGGGAGAAAGGTGAGAAAGCTCTGAAATCTATTAACTTCACTTACCTTTAATTAAAATCCTCAGTTTGACAATCATTTATTTGTTTTCTGAGTGTTAACAATGCTTGGAATGCATCCATTTTCACTATTTGTGCAGCAATTTCAATTTACTCTTGATTGATTTGCAGCTGATAATGAAAAAAAAGATAATGTTGCACACGAAAGCAGCATCAACAGGTAACTTTTTAGCTCAACCAGACTGCACAGCATGTTCATGTTTCTGAGCCAGCCGATCTTTATGCACCACAGGAAAAATAAAGATTTACCAGCAGTGAGTCCAGTTTTCTCTGCTTGGATCTTAGTGTTTGGTTATGATTTAGCACATCCATCAGAGGAGATTTCCAGCTGCTCCCACTATCACAGACTCTTCTCACACTGGACATGCACAGCATTCTCTTCACAACCTTGGTGTAATTATGGAATTTACCCCCCACGTCTGTGTTTGATTCAGCACATTCTCAAAGGATAAATTTGGATTTTACACACATTTACACATTAGATCTCAGGGATTATTTCTCAGTATATTTAAAATGTTAATGGTCTCCATGCTGAGTAGCTACATTAGCCCCCTGAATTTGCAATCAAGATGCTATCTGTGGGCTTGCTCAATAAAATTTTAGCGGTGACCTCTAAAAATCCAACAAAAAGGACAAAAATAAGGGAGAAAATTAAATAGATAAACACTCCAATTACTAACAACTCATTTAAATCAAAGTAATAATTGGTAATAATAATGCAAAATTGCAAACAACAAGAGGACTCCAGGTCATGCACCTATGATATAGTCATACATCTGATGGGCCCGTGAGCATTACGCATTATTCAATGCAGCTTGTGATAAATGATATAAAAGAGAAAACCGTAGTTGTCTTCTCCATCTATATTTCCCCGCGGCCCACCATCTGCTGAAAGTCTGACTAACCCAAACAATCAGTGTTATCTCTGCTAAGCAATCCCATATAGAGAATTGGTTGATATTTCTCTCCCAGTCATTCCAAAAAAAAAAAAATCACTTTTTTGTTGAGTTTATTGAGGACAAAGGTGATAAAAGTAAGTCAGATGAAATTACTTGCACCAGCCAATGTGTTGTGTTTCCAGATTTTGGATTAGGGTGACACTGTTTGTGTCTTTCCCCTGCGTTGATAGAGTGAAGCACACAAACAAGCAGAGTGGTGGACTTCACTACACAAACAGAGATTTTTTAGGTCAGTATATGCTGATGTGAATGTGTGGGTCTCGCAAGTAAGACGGACAAAACATGCCTCGGTATGCTCATCTCCAAGGTCAACTCTAAGGTTAGCCGAGACGCATCTGAGCTGCAGCTTCTTCTGCAGACTTCTCCTCTTTCCTTCCTCTTAAAGTGTTTAAACAGTGCAGAAAATAAATACAGTGATTCACTTAAAGGTGCCCTGTGGAGTTTTCTTGTAAACAATATGAACAAACAAACAATATGAATGTTATGTACAGTGTTGTATGGGTCCTTGAGCTCGAATGTTTTACCTTCCTCATCAAATATTTGCAAAAGTCAAAGTGTTTACGTCCTTCATCTATACATCTGTCTTCTTCTTTTTCTACAACATATCTCATGCACTTGTACATGTGCATCAGACAACTGTAGCACTACGACATAAGATTAATGTTAAATTAAATTATAAAAATTAAACCTTTCAGTTTAATGTAAACAGTATGCTTGTGTGAACTATGACAATATCAAATCTACTTATTCTATAATATGAACAAAACATGCTATTATCATACTTATTTCTTGACTCAGAGTTAGGGACAGCACTCACAAACACAGTTTGAATTAATATTTTCATAAGTGTGTATTCTGCATGTGTGTGTGGAGGGGTACCGGACTTACCGGCAGAGACCTCTGATTTACGCCGTCCTGAGATATGCAGGGTCAAATGTAGCCGACTGTTGCTGATCTGCAGCTCCAGGCTCTGGGGCTCTGGGTTGAGCTGTACAGAGAGGAGCAGCCCATTTGGGTTCCACGTCCTGAACTGGAAGCGAACGGAGAACCCCCCTGTGGCAGACGCCACTGATGGAAGCGACAGGAAGCTGCTGCTGGAGCTCAGAAATGTGCAAGCCACCAGCTGGGGTTGCGAGCACGAGAAGGTCACGTTGCCCTGCAGGATGACAAAACCAAGGACGCAGATTTACATGTATTTTCAGCTATGTTGGGAAAGGCTGGTCTCCTGTGCCATTCACTGTGATATATCTGGAAATAAATGTCATGTGCATATGCAGAAAAAAAGGAACAGATGGTAAAGAACCACGAGCAAAGCCAAAAACTCATAACCTCAGCTGAAATAATTACATGGAACCTTTAACCAGCCACACAGAGTTTTTGTAAATTCATTATCATCAGCAATATGTGTTAATTTGATGAAAATATATATTCATAACAACCACAGTGGTGCTAGAAGAAGCTAATCAAATAATTATTTTCTTTTCATGAAGAACTCTGTGTCTGTGTGAAGTGCACATCAGAAAAAGCTTTATCCAAGATCCAAAATCCATGAAATTATTTGACATATATATTGGCTTCAAACCAGTATCGTAGAGCAGCCAAGATAAAATACGTTTACGTTTGCATTTCAGTTTAATTCTGAGCAGAGCAACAGTCACATGAGGCACATTCACACACACAGAGTGGTCATGTCTGCTGAGGTCAGAGTCCTATCAGTACCGGTGCCTGCAGGGCAGCACAGAGCAATCACAGCTTTTTGACTCTCAATGTGATTCCTCCATCAACCTCGGGAAGATTGTCCCATTGAAATTCCATTACAACTTCCATCATCACGGCCTCCCTCTCTACCTCTCTTCTTCTGTTGTCGGTGAAGGTCTTTTTAATGCAGCAATCAGACATTAAAGGCAGGGGGTGTAGATGAGATGTGGCTTGTGGCTGTTTGGCCGACCAGTCTGATTTGTGTAGGAGGTTGACTCTCTAAGTGAATCCATTCACACACTTGGATTTAATGATAGTAGTTAAGATCACAATGGTTGTAATGATTGTTTTCACGTTATTTTCTACTTTAGATTACTGAGCAGAATACATTAAATGTGAGTCAAATATTGTCATGAAAACGAAAAAAAGGGGAATAAAGTTGCATTTATCATTTTTGTGAGTAAAGTAAAGTTCAGCCATATCAGTTGCATGGATGAGGGAAGATTATCCCAAAGGTGCTACAAAGTGGCAACTGGACTTGTTTGAGGTTCTTAAAAATGTTCCTCTTCTCATGCGAAATGATTGTTCACTTCGAACCGACTGGCTAGGAGTCCCCAGGTTTTAAAGCTCTGTCGATAACATGTTGAGGGCTGCTGAGGTCACGTGTGAGTCGTCGTCCCACCCGACCATCATGTGCATCATTAGACTCATGTGTCAATGTTAAACTGCATGGAAAGGGACCCCAAGGCTGCATGTACAGTAAATGGGTGAGTAAACACTTGGGTGTTAAGTGATGTTGCAGACCACTCCATCTGTTAAGTGATGGTTGTTCCAGTTTGACATGGATTGCCTCCTTTACTTCTCTTTCAATAACCATTTCTCTTTTCTGGCCAGAATGTGAACATTGCTGCCTTAAAGAGACAGTGTCCCAGGTCCTGCAGATGTGGATGGACGGCTACGTCTTTCCCTAAGGGATGGTAGTGTTGGTTTGCTGGTTTGTCACTCTGGTCCAGGTAGAAATATGTCAAGATATTGAGATACCGTTTTTTTGGTATTCATGGAACCCATAGGATGTATCTTGTTGACTTTGGGAATCTCCTGATACCATGATGTTGTGATCCAAATCCCCCAGAATTACTGTGGTCCTGACCTTTCATCTAGCACTGTTAGGCTGTGCAGTACTTTATGACCAGTAAAACAAATAACACTCTCATCAGACTCAGCTATACACTGCGTTTAGTGCTAATTAGCAGCTGTTAACATTCTCCATCCAGCCATTCATTTCTGCAGCTTATCTGGAGTTGGGTCATAGTGGCAGCAGGCTAATCAGGGTAGTCCAGACATCCCTTTCCTCAGCATTTTCCAGATCCTCAACATCCCAAGCCGAATGAAATACATACTCTCTCCAGCGTGTTCCGAGTTTAGGATCTCCTACAAGTTGGAAGTGCCTGGAAAAACCACAAAGGAAAATATCCAGGAGATTTTCTGAGCAGTTGTCCCCAAACAAATCTTAACTGGCTCCTTTTGACGTGAAGGAGCATTGACTCTGAGCTCCATTTGGATGTCTGAACTGTGCATCCGGCATCTCTAAGGGTGAGGGAAACTCATTTCAGCTGTTATCATTCGTGGCCAGCGTTCATTATAACTTAGTTCGTCTTAACCAAAACTTGTTGGGATTTTAAAATGAAGTATCCAATATTACAGGCTGAACTGAAGCTGGATGAACCAGGAGGAAGTTGCAATAATGTCAAGGGGATTTATAACTTGCAGCCTGCACACTGCATGCAAATGTTATCCTGACTGTACAGCACATGGCTGTTTTCTTCATATACTGTTGTCTTTTTTTATTTTCTTCTAAAATACCTTATTTATAAACCATTGCCTGAAGACAGATGACCTCTTGAGTTAATGGAACAAAAATCTTATACGCCTGTCATATGAGTGACATTTATATGAGCATACACTCAGCCCACATTTATTTTATAGCTGTCACATGTTAATCTCCGGTTGTCATTCTCAGCAGAGTCTCTAGTCTGCACTGTAGCTCTATACAGTATGTATCCACTATACACTATACTGCAAAACCATAGAATTACACTGAAATCCAATATATGATTACCAAATTAAGCTAAGTTACAGTTTCACTTTCCTGCTCTCAGTACGCTTGCCCACTTTCTCCAGCTCGCCCACACATGTGCGCTTTATGTTTCACTCCCTCTCTCTTTAAATATCATTATATGAATTTCCATCCCTAATGGAGATGCTCTACACTGTACAGTGGCTTTTAAATGGCATAGTGCTTTCTCACATTTCTGGGCTGTTGAATGCAGTAAATGTGTTCTTGGAACTGGAGCACAAGGAAAATATCAAGCTCCAGGAAGTCATTTGGACAGATTCAACCTTTATCTAAAAGTAGTAGCTGCAACATTTTCCTGACTTGATACAGAATGTGTATGTGTGTCACCAACAGAGTCGACTAACAGGTCCATATAACAGCACATTTTAGCTTATTAAAGATGTAATAACATATAATATTGAACGGAAAGAACAATAAGAAATACTCCAGTGAGCGTAGGTGGACAAGCAGCTGGCTCACTAAAAACCTTATGCAGTGTGGTATGAAACACTGCCTAAAAATCGGAACTGAAAATATATTAAACGTACCACACTGTGTATCTGTGGCTTGCGCCTCTTTGCCAGGTCGATGATATTGATTCCGTTGTAGTAGAGGTTCTCCATGCAGCCGTGGAAGTTCTTCCTCAGAAAGGTACCAGGTTTACCAGGCAGTGGGATGCCTCCAAAACTCAGCTTTGATAAAAACACAACAGAGGCGGTCGATCGATTATCACTAGAATCACAAATTGAGCCAAGTGCTGCACAAAAACTTACTTTCATGTGTTATTTCAATAAAACAAAAATAGCATCTTAAACAGTTACTGGTGTGGACGGAACTGGTAGCCTAACAGTTTGTGCAAATGTAACCGCATCGTCCCGGGTTTGACTCCAGCTGGCGACCTTTGTTGCATGTCACACCCTCTCTCTCTCCCCATGTTTCCTGTCTCCAATGTCAAACTATCAAATAAAGGCCAAAAATAATTTAAAAAAGAAACTATTGCTGGTGTAAACACTGCTGCAATGTTCACACAGGCACACACACACACCATTGTTCTTGGGTTGGGTAAAACAAAGGAAAATCTTAACGCTCCAGTGGTTTGGGGAGGACCTTTTTTTAATCAACACGATGTGACCTTGTGCACAATCCATTGTGTGGAAGAACTTGGCTGGCCTGCACCGAGCCCTCACCTCAGCCTCATCTATCCGGCTGAACTGGAACACCAACTGTGAGCCAGGCCTTATCACCCAACACCAGTGCCAGACCTCACTAATGCTCTTGCGGCTGAATGGGAGCAAATCTCTACAGCCAGGTTCCAAAATCTTGTAGAAAGCCTTCCCAGAGGAGCGGAAGCTGTAACAGCAGCAGATTAATGCCCATGGTTTTGGAATGACATTATTCTATTGTGTGGGAGTCGACACAGGTCCAGGAGTGAGTGTGTATGTTGTATTTCAACACTGGCTGAAATTCAAACTGCATTTTTGGAGGTGATACAAAGCACATAACTGTCACGCCAGATAGTGGAGTTCATGTCCACAGTCCCACCTGTAGTTAGGTTAAGGCAATAAAAGCAAAAACGTGCTCGGCCATGAGTCACTGTGGACTTTCTCTCTTTGAGACCAGACCGCGATCTGTGCTGTTAGTGTTTCCACATGTCAATAAGAACTAATTAACAATGCTGTAGTCTCTACAAGTGGGAAACAGAATATGCTGGCTGTGAACATTTTACAACACATTTGCTATTTGCCAATTACAGCACATAAATTAACACGGTATTCTCCTACATGATTAGCAATTACATTTCCTATGAAACATATTTCAGTTGTAATAACACAATAGAAAGTGTTACAGGGCATCTGAAGGCCCACTTCCACCACAGGAACTTTTCTTGGGGAGCAGGAACCCTAGTTCCTCTATCTGTGGCTTTTCACCGGAGGAACCAGGGTCTAAGTTTAGCTTCAGGGTAGTTCTACTCCCCAGAAAAGTCCCTTGTCTGTGAGTAGGACTTTCTGAAAGAGCAAGAACTATCAGAGCAGTGCCTGCAGCACTAAACATCCCTGACTGGTCAAATACTGCAAACTCGCCATTAGTGAAAACCCACTGCAGCGGCTAATTTGCTTAATTCTCCAAAGTCTATGCAAATGCAAATCACAGTTTCCTCAAAGAGACTTTTAACCCAGGACTTAAGTTCCTGAGAGAGAAAAGTACCAGGAACTTTCTGTTGACACAACTTCTGTTACTAAATTATTAAAAAAATTATATTGCACGGTCATTTGTTAAAATAATAGGATTGTCTAACCCTCAGTGGTTAAATTCATTAAGTGGTACGATCACATTTACAAAGCTGCTCTTTCTACCTCACCTCCAGTTTATGTAATTTAATCAACGCAGGAACTCACCTCATAGTCCACCTCCAGAGAGTGTCCTTCCCCTTTGGTTTGAAAGTGCTGTGTGTGGGAGTCAACTGTGAGGTTAACCTGCTTGTTGAAGCGTTCTATATGAACCGAGTGCCAGTGCTGGTCATCCAGCAGACTGCCCACAGTGACGGCAACACGGCGGCTGCTGAACCTCAGCCTGCTGTCGTCTGGAGGAACACAGAGAGAACAGCGGGGACACGGTCAGCTGCTTTAAATCTTCCACAGCGAGCTTGTGTGAGGGCAGACAGGCTGAGCTCAGGGTGAACTCAGAGTGAATGCAAAGAAAGCCAAAAAAAAAAAACACCCACACACACACACACATACCCTCACACTGCTGTGTCCAATGTATACTAGAAAAAGGTAAAATGATATGAAGGTACTATAGCTATGCACTGATTTAATGGTTATTTGTTTTTCATAATGTTGTTTCATAATGCAGCGTAAATTGAAGATACTCACACCTCCACATTATTTGTTTTTTCAGCAGACAAATTTGGCAATTTGACAACACAACTCTGGTCTTTGGGATGTAGAGAAAAAAACTCTTCCATTACCAGGTGGAAATAAGGTTAAATGAACACATGACGACCACCACACTGCTGTGATAACTCTCAATCATGAAAACCTTCTTTGAAATAGACGTCTTATAAAGGCTTCATACCTTCTCAATCCAGCAGTGATTCTCAAAATAAACACACACATTTGGGGCTAAATTCTCCTGGAAATGAAACATTCAAGAGCGAGGCTGGGAAAGCAGAGTTCACCTAAGTTGAGGTACAGGTCCAGTCTTCCTCGGTGAAGCTCCAGGGTGATGTAATCTCCTCTCTGCCCCTCTCCATGCAGCAAAACGCCCTCGGCCTGGTGGCTCTTGAACCGCAGAGAGATCACATCCTTCACCGTCGACATGGACTTCTGGTTGAACCGATACAGCAGAGAGCTTCTGCCGTCGAAGTCGGCCACATACGACTCTGAAAGAAAATGAGCTAGTATTAAGTTAGTGTTACATACTGTGTTTTCAGTGCTACATGCTCCTGAAGACTTCACTAAAATGTAAATACTGCAGCATCTCAAATTTAATTTCCTTCATTTTCAATGACCCGGACCATATGTATGATATGTTTATTTTTGACACATTTAAAGCAGCTTTTTTCTTCAGAAAAGCAGAAAAATGCTCAGTCATTAGTACTCAATTGTTTGTTTTTGTTACAAGCTCAAAATTAGATACATATTGAAACTAAATTTAAATACTATGGTGAAATACTCTATAATACAAAAAATAATACTGATGTAAAAGTGCAAGTAGAAATACTCCACTACAAATCAATGTCTTCAAACTATTTACTCAAGCTGAACTAGTAAGTAATTTTCATTAAAGGTACAAAAGTTCAACAACAATAATGAATTTGATGCTGTTGATAATATAAATGTTCAGTCTAGGAAATTTCGAATTAATTAAAAATAAGGGATGAAGTTGTGTATCGACTTCATGTGGATAAAAACCAGCACAGGTGGTCACATGGAGCAGATTTATGGAGCAGATTTTAACCCCTTTATGTACTGATGGGTGGTTAATCCATAATAATACATCATCGTTATTTTGATTTATTAGATGATTGTATTTGTATAAGAATTTTCATCTAACTAAAGTTTTAAAATAAATGTGGTGAAGTAAATGTAGCATAAAATACAAATACTCTAGTAAGTAAATGTACTCACTAAAAATTCTGCTATAACCACTATACTGCTACTAATATTAAAACCAGTGGTGTTATTAATGCTGCTCGTGTTGCTCATAAATGCTCTTTTTCATGAGTCTTGTGAAAGCAAAAAAGGTAGCAATAATGAATAGTGGCAAACTCTATTAAGAGTCTTCGAAACATGACAGAAAAGAAGAAATAAAACAGTTACAAATGTGAAAATGAGTCAGTACAAATGTTGTTCCTCGTCGTGCCAAGCCATTTCATTTATGGCACAGACTTGCTGTCTGTCGATTAATGCAAATACCTATGAAATTCTGTTCAATACACCAAGATAATCAGTATAACAGTGGTTTCTTGTAAATGTATTTAACATAATAGTCTGTCCACAGTGGAGTCAATAAACCTTTTTCACAGAGGAGATTTTGGCTTGTCAAAGCAGGAAAAGCACAGGTGGAATTAATAACATGAATAATGGCTGAAATCCATTTAGGTGAGCCAGTTCCAGGGCTCTGGCATGGCGCACGCTGACACGGCTTACCGGGACACTTAATGGAATGAAGCCACTGTTAATTATTCATACCTGTGCACTTCCTGCTTTGACAAGTCAAAACGCCTCCTGTATGAAGCGCCTATACCTGCTAACTGCACCCACTTCACAGGTTTATCCTAGTGCGAGAGGAGATGTGGAGCTCTGTTCTGCTGTGTTGCTCTGTGCCGTCAGACCCGCAGCAGAGACACAGAGAAGAGACGGCCTGTTAATCATATCTACGCGAACAAGACAGAATGTTTTACACGGTGATGAGAGCTTTTCTGTTTACAAATATTTTTGCTATAATCGTGACCCGCGGCTGCCTCCCTGTCAGAATGGAGAGAATCTCAATCTCAGTATCCGACTGCTCATTTCTGCCTCCTCATTTGTTCACAATTGATTCCAGAGAGTGCTGATGGATATAACTGAGATCAGTTAGTAGCACTGGGCGTTCTCACCTCTATATAACATAATTCTGCAGCAGAATCAGCTGCTTCTGTCTGTCTGTCTGTCTTTGCAGATTAGTACTTTCTATAACTTAAGTCATCCCTCAGATATACTCTATGTAATGCATATTGTGTTTAAAGATAGTTTTATACATACACAGAGACATGAATCTAAAAATATATTGACCAGTGTGGGAGTATATGAGGACGCATTAGTTTTACACCTGCTTATCTAACACTTTTAACTACTGCGTGGTGGTTGGGCATCATAAAACTGCTCGCCGTGGGATATTCTGACAGTGTTTCAGAGTACAGTAATTCTCTGGCTCGTCTAGTTAGTGCTGCTCCACATCGCGTGGGAGAGGTGTGTAAAGTGAATCCTCATTACATGTATTTTATTGAGGCATGCTCAGGATATTAATTTCATTGTGCGTCTGAACAGCTTATCCTTTTATCACGTAGCGTCTGCTCACGGAGGTCCAGTTTGTTTTTGTATGAGATTATTTAAATGTATTCTTTTACTAGAATTCCCCTTTAATTACATGATAATGTAAGTTTAAGAAAAAAAATGATAGTCAACGAAGCATTCAGTGCATGCAACACATATAAACTGTATACAAAGGGGTTGAGTATAAACACAAAAGCATTTACTGTTTTGGATGAGGCATCCTGTTTTCGTGTAGCAGTAAGATGTAGGTGTCAAGTTTGCTCTGATACGATTAATTAAGATGCTTAAGTGGATCACTCAGAGGCTGTTAGAGGCAGAAGAAATGTAAACTTTGCCAAACTATTACTTGAACAAGGATTTTTGGTCAAAACAGGATGCAAACAGGTTGCACCTGCACTTGTAACAGGATGTATGTTTGTGAGAGATGAATTATGAGGATGCACTCTGCAGCAGAAAGTGACAGAAGTATAAAAGATAATGGATGGACAAACTCTGTCTGTACAGTGAACCCACTCCATGCAGTAATGGGGATGAATGCTGTCTAATAATTGGTTGCATTCTCTCACTGCAAACTTTCCTACAAAGACAGAAAGCATGAATAAAACAGAAGCAGTGAAGTTCAGCTGAACAGCAAAACTAATAGAAAGATTGTACTGTTTTTATTTTAGGTCATTTTAGGCTGATTATTAAAAAAATAGCTACAGAACACCTAAAAACATCTACTCTACCAGCAAAATGTGATCTTTAATCTAGTTTGTTTGAGAAAAGTAACAACAGGAATCAAGCGTATCTGTGTTAGTGTAGCCTGCTATTAATGTTTATATTAAAATCAGTCCAGTGCCTTCATTTCTAATTTAATACATTTAAGTAGATTAACCAACCAACTCACATAAATTTACTGTGAATTGTCAAAAACTGTCAAAATACAAAATAAAGAAATCTTAATGTGACTCAGTAATACTGTGTGCTTATGCATAATGTGTTGTAGTTTAGGAAATATTATTAGCAGCCACATGACCTAGTTAGACTGACTAGTTTTAGAAACATATCCATAACATAATAACATAAGCTTCTCAATTATTGGTGTAAGAAAACCTTTTAACACAACAGTACATTAGAGCTTGTGTTTTATATGTTTTATAGAAGCCATTTACAGGAAGAAGATGCTGAGTGTATCAGTAATGATTATTAATTATTGTAGACGATCAACACTGCTGTAAATGAAGATTTTGATTATTTACAGGTTGTGGTAGGCGACTGTTTACGCCACAACACATAATTTGAAAGCTGATCTACTACAGAATAGCAGTCTGCAGCAATGCAACCTGTCATATTCATGAGTGAACATCCAGACTCTCTCACAGTGTTGATGCACAATCCTGCAACACAGTCAACCAAGTCTGAGAAGTCTGATACAAAGACAATACTGAAGGACTGAACACAGACATGATTCATAGTATTTTAAGTATTTAAAGTAGAGATTTTAACTGTTTAGATTATATAAATATAAAATATATTTGGAAGCCAGTTACTAGGTGTGTATTCTGGCATATGCATATGTTATCATAATAACATCTGCCCCAATTAACATCTCAATAGAATTATATTCCACATCTAAGAGTTATTTATATACCTAGTACATAAGATCTTAAAGGTCACATTAACTCACCACTGTTACAGAGCTGTCTGAACAGTGCCAGTGTATATAATTTATATAGGACATGTATGTAAACTTTATTAGTGCAAAACCACGTCATTTAATTAAATGGGTGAATTGTTGGTTAAACATCAATACTGAATAATTTAAAACTAGAAAAATAAAACAGGATGTAATATCAGAGAAGATGGATTATTATAGTATAATATAGTAATGTTTCACAGCTTTTTCCATAAATAATAATTAATCACTATTTATTATTATCACTGTTTTGCAACACAGTAAAATTTGTACAAGTCATTTAGTGATAAATTCTGCTGTTCTCTACAGAAAACAGCGGATCTGCTTGGAACCATTCGAATCAATGTTTTTGACCCTTGCTGTTGTAACTTCATTTCCTCCGGCTGTTTCGTTAGCTGTCTTTCAAATCCAAAGCACGAGTATCACCAGATGTTGCTGTTCGTCTTAAGCTGCTGATGTAGCACATCGAAGTATTTCACATTACACTACCCTAGGTTTTATCCGGGAAGTGTGAGAAGGGATAACTGTGCAGATGTGTTTCACACCCTGGCTGTTGGGTTTTTGACTTTCATCACCGTCCGCGGCGTCACGCAGTGTGTTAAAACCAACAGTTAAAAGATAACAGTCCTCATTACTCTCTATCAAGTCCTTTTAGGAGGTTTCATTTGCTTTTAGAGTTTGGAATAAACTGCAGGGTGTGTGTTACTCACTGTAGGAGCAGCCGTACACCTCCACTCTGAGGCCCATCCATCCACTGGGGTTCCAGTCCAGAGGGATGAAACGCAGGAAACGCGTTCTCACTGGGTGAGACAGCTTGTTCTGTACAACAGCCTCTGAATTCACATTCCCGACAAACCTCTGCAGGACCAGAAATGGACAAAGAAGGTGGTTAAAAAAAAACTGATGTAAGTGACCCAGGCACCACGGAGAAACAAAATGACCTCATTTCAAATGTGAATAGTAATATTTTCACCAGGGAGCAAAAAAAAGTCTGTTTTTAGCTGAATACTTGAAATATAAGCAGAATAAAAATCTAAATCCTTGAATAGCACAGACTATAACAAAGTGCTGACAAGGCGAACCCAAGGGCAAGTCTTCTTCCTATCCCTGAACATACTATTTGATGTAAAGTGATAAGAATCATTGTGTGGTGTAGAAATATGAGAATATCCGTTCAAACAGGTCCACAAGATGGAGGAGAAATGACCACTGAGGTACCCAGAGGCAAAGTGAGGGCTCTCGTTTTGTGTTTCCTCCCTGCAGGGCTGAAACCCCCCCCCCCAAAAAAAAAACACTCTTTGTACATTTCTGAGATGTCTTTTTCTTTTCTACCTCTCTCCTCAACTTTCAATCTGTACCAGACAACGCCAGGGGACAGAAACGCAGAAATAGAGAGAGAGAGAGAGAGAGAGAGAGAGAGAGATGGAAACCGAAACAGAGACAAACAGCTTCTCCTCTCAGATGACTGATTACCAGCTTCCTCATAACCGATTCTAGGCAGGTGACATATCAAATCAATACGTACTCGTACTATAAAGAACAAAAAAAGATGGATCATTGACAGCAGAGCTCCAGGCTTCTGTGAACAGTTCAACACATTCAGACAGCGCCAATAATTCAGCTGTCTTTCTGCATCAATAGAAACACAATGACCAGCGGCACAAATGACAGTTGGATGCTTGTGGAAAGCAAAGCAGTGGCTTCATTATACACACCAGTATTCTACTTCTTGGTAGATAATCAAGGCAACAGTGTGACTGTTAAGGCTATTATTGTGATTTATGGCACCTCTTTCCAATTTTGAGCCACTTATTGAGTGTGGCTTCTTGTGCTTAAATTTTAAATCTTAAAACATGCACAAGCTAAGCTAAATTATACATGTGCAGTGATTCATGTCTGGACAGGAGGGATTAACAAATGGCACTGGGTCTTACACGTTTGGTTGAAGACAATGCGTTATTGCAGCACTGCAAACAGCATTTAAAGCAAATGAAATAACAGAAACACGCTGGCCTCGAAAAAGGGAGGGCATGCATATTCATAATACTTGGGTTTTCACCCAGAAATTCAAATGTAGTCATTAGTATTTTATTTGGATGTAAACATGCTGCTGTGCTTGTCGTGCAAGGCTCTGGCCAAGACCTTGTTAGTGCGTTTTAAGGCTTTGTGCAAGATGCATCTCAGCAGAAGATTATTTGATTGTTCTGCATTTGAAAGATGCAATTTAAAGCCTGTGAAAATCTTCAAATCATTCTGATCTTAGTCTTATAAAAACATAGTCTTATAAAACATTCATGAATAGATAAGCAACAATCAAAATTAATGTGGTGTAAAAACACATCCTTAGGAATTATTTCTTAGAATAAAACAGCCAAAAATGACTTGGGTCTGGCAACATGAGCATACAAGCTACCACATGTCACGGAATTCTGATTCAAATGTTGTTAAACTCAGTTCACATTATAAATTCCATCTCTGTTTTTCAGCTGAGCCCTGCCCACTTCAACCCCGTGTGAAAAGCAATGACAATAACAGATACAAAAATGTCTCATGTGAAATAACCCAAACTGAAGAAAAAAAAACAGGATAATAAAATAAAGGAATACAAAATGTTGGTGTACAGTATGTTTTGCGTACAGTTTATGAAACTCCTTCTTGTTGTTCTTATTATAATTATTAACCCCGTCTTTCCACTTGTCTCCCAGCTGAATGTCTGGAAAATCTAAGGCTGCGGTGCAGTCGGTCTAACAATTCATTAGCTAACAGCACTCACACACGTCAGCACAAGTCATTAGCATTCAAAAGCAATATCATTACAAGAATACCACTGAGGCTGCCTTGATCATTGTGACGTTTGTGTTTTTTCCTCTTTGGAAAAACTTACAACAGATCATCCTGTGTGTTCCTGCTGGGAGATGAGACGGAGTCTCTGAATTAAGGCCTGAGGGTGCAGAAGAGTTTCCAAAGAGCCAGACGACCGGGGTTGGTCCTTATCTGCATAAACAGCACTAACCCCACAGTGACTTCATTATTTGTATTTATGTTTCTGTCACTGTGGAGCAGTCTCCCTCCCGTTCATTAAGTCTCCTTACTTCCTCTCCAGTGATGAGCTCCCTTGTGTCAGTTTTACTTTATGCTGCATACAAAAGTTTATTTTAATCAATTCGCTGGGGAATAAATCCTGCTGCCAGCGATGAGGATGCTACAGTATGTTGCACGAGGTCATTGGCCAGTTAAACAGCCTCAGGGAACGCAAAGTGACGACAATGCTACGACTATGTGACCTTGCCATGAGTAAAAATATGACTTCAATTGCTGATCTCCAGATGAACCACACCTCTTGAATAAAGTTAGAGGGTATTTGAGTTATAGTCGTATTAAGGTACTGTCTGTGTTGGTTTATACTAGCTAGCGCCTACTATACAGTCTGCACTCCTGTGGTTTTTCTGCAAATAAACAACAATCTACTGTCATGCTAGAGGCTCTGTGAAGTTCCACTTAAGCTCAGTGATGCTTTGAGACAATGCAAACATCAGCAACACAGCTACCTCGACCACTGTCCAGAGGGGTGATTCTGCAAGTGCCCTGCATGTACTGAATTTTCCGGAGGAACCTTCCCGAGGGATTAATAAAGTTCTATCTCTCTCTCTGTTCAATGACATTTGTTCCTGACTGTTCTGGTAGTGTCTATTTTTGTTTTGGTGTTGACTTAAGCAAAGAAATATAAAGCATTTCTGAAACAAGTGCAGTCAGAAACTAAGAATCTGTTCCACTTTATTAGCAAAAATGAGCTAATTAGCAGGAACAGCAAAATGTAAAAAAAAAGAAAAAAAAAGAAGAAAAGTCTACTACACTTAACACTATATAAAAAGTTGTGTAATCACCAAAGTCGCTAGAATTAATCCTCTGGGGATCATGCATACCTTTGCAAAATGTCATGCCAATTTGTCCGATTGGTCTAGAAATATTTACATCTGGACCAAAGTGCCATTCCTCTAGTGTTAGTGTTAAAACACCTTCAATGAGGCAGCATGTTTTCTACCAATGCTGTTTACATTTCCTCTGAGATCAGTATAACATTAGAAGAGCTATTAACATGTAAAGTCCAATCTGAAGTGTTATTGTGCTATTAAAAGGAATGCCACTGGGAGCAGAAAATTACTACTTAGCACTCACACAAACACATTTTAATTCTCGTTAGATCCCCATCTACCTGAACAGCTAACATGCAAGAAAATTAATGTTTAAATTCCCCCCTTAAGGAGGCAATTTTGTTTCCCACATTTATTCACAGCTGCATTAAAAAGAGACTTTTAAATAAGGTTTTCCAAGGATAATGCTGGTAATCTGGACCCCCTACGAGAATACGTTCTTCTTCCTACATACAGTAAGAATATGTGCAAAGACTGTCGAGCTAATTTACAGAGCAGATCAACTATATTATACAGGGAATTAGGTTAACTCTTGACTTTGAGAATATTATTCTTACATTTTAATGACCACTCTGAGGAAAAGAGGTGGTGCTGGTCCCCCCAGAGATTTAATTGCTCACTCCTGGTTCCTCCCTGCCACAGTCAGAGGGTGGTAAGTAATTATGACTATAGGTGAAAGAAGAACCTTCAGCACAAGCAGAACTGAACAAATCTGACACTGGAATAAATATTTAAATTACAGGTGTATTCATATTTTTCGTCACACTACAATATTCAATATTCAGTGTTAAACCGCTTCCAAAAACACACTGTAACATGGACAGGTGTTGTCAGTGGAGGTACTCTGCATAGAATGGTAAATGTCATATTTTTGTGGAACCTTTTAAGGTAGATCTACACTTTGATCACATCTTGATTGTTTTGTTTCGAATCCATTGTGGTGGTGTACAAAGGCAAAATCATAAAAACTCAGTCATTGTGCAAATACGGCGGGAACTAAGTGTACAATTTTTAATCCACACTGCTCCAATGATTTTACTTGCTCTATACAATTCTGTTCTTGATAAAAAATTGCATCATATGGGTCATACTAGCAGAAGTGTTGACTTTTTTTGCTTTTTTGCCGAGCTAATTTTTCTATGGAGCTAATCTGGCTCAGCATTAGCTCATTGTGGCTTAGAGTTAGAAGTCATATCAGCAGCTGCTCCTCTCTCATTAGTACCCCACAGGTCCATTTCTGGCAGTGAGCCGTTACCTTTGAGCTTCACTTGTTAAGATGCCAGATGGATGTGAGTTGGTATCAGCCAAAGGTCTTGGTGAAGGTCGTACTTAGTCGGGTTGGGTGTGATTTTCATTTGTGACTGCGGACTAATTGGCTGCCATTCATCCTGCACCGCCTTAAAATCCAAGTTCGCAACGACGCCAAAGAAGAGCGAGGAGGCGTGTGGTTTCAATTTCCTGTGTAAGCTTGAACTAAATACACATCATTAAAAATAAAGACCAATCAAGCCTGGTTTTAATGAAAAATTGAGTTATGTTATTTTCTTCTTGTTTACATAAACAAATTAACCCTGGGTTATAAATCTAAAATGACAAAAAGCTCTGCAACGGTTTTTCCAGATGGTACATGAAATCTTTAACATTCAGTCTGAGGCATCATCAGCACAGCTGCTGCTTCGGGACCCAAAATGGGCAAATTACACATATGAAAACCTCTGTTCATAATTTAAGTATTTAAGTGATGGGATATTTGTTGATATATTTAAAACCCAGAGAATTAAGACATTAATACACTTACAATTAGTCATTGCAATGTAGTTAAAGCTCCATTAACTAAGATTTTACACATTTTCTGATAAATGGAGTGAAAATGGGACAGGACACGATGTCATGAGCTCTAGCAACTGAAATCCACCACAGTCTGTGACAAGCAGCCCTTCTTTTGATACTGCTTTTTTATTTTTATAGAAGCGAGCTGACTGTCAAATTGCTGAACTATAAACCGTGTTATTGGACAGCGTTGCCAAAAATGCTGCTGCACAACAGAGCAGCTAACGTTAGCTCTGGATCCGGGTTCTGGCGAAGACACGGGGCCATGAGGCATCTGTTTATGACGTTGTCTCAGAGAGATTCCATAAAAGACAAAGAAAGAGGGTCTCCAGCAGGTAGATAGATAGATTTTCAGAAGTGGATTGTTGTGTCAGTGACTATTACATATTATTGAATAAAGTCTATTATTGTTCCAGGGCTGGTGGAGGAAAGTTCTGGCTTGGCTTCAACCTGGCTCAGAGCTAAAAGCCTGCTATTCAACCTCATGATGTGTGAATTCCTACATTGTAATGTACTTAAGATGATGAATTTTTAAAGAGATTGGAGGAAGATAAATAATTCAAGTCAACACACAGCACCAGACCGAATGTTCACACTCACATCTGTGTGCTCTTTTAATTTCAACACAATAAAAAAAGATCACTTTGCAGCAATGGCGTGCCAGTGGGCAACTACACACTATGCTAATTGGACTGCCAATTACAGAACACACTGAAAAAACAGTTTAACATCTTCTTAGCAGCCTTTGACATAACTGGGGCAAACACAATGAAGAATTAATGACATGTGCCAACATGAGGCTATTTTTTTTTTAACTGTGAGTTCTTGTACAGGCTGCCATAACATATTGTGACATTACATGGAGGATAAAAAAAGCAGTATAATAATTGACACCAGACACTTGCCACACATTGAGACGTGTCAGAAAATGTGTTATGTGACACAGACCTGCAATGTCATGTAGGTGATCCCCAAAGCTCAGCGCACGAAAGAGAGTTGATATGGTGGCAAGAAAACATTTATACATTTCCTGGTTTTCTGCGTCAGTTGTTCATAAAATGTGATTTAATTATCACAAAAGTGTCAGATCTAGACAAACAAAATATGCTCAAGCTTATAACACACAAACAATTCTAATATTTCATGTCGTCATTGAACACATCTGTTGAACATTTAAGGTACTGGAAAAAGTAAGTGAACCCCTAGGCTACTGATTTCTATAAAAGCTAATTGGAGTCAGGAGTTAGCAAAACCTCGAGTCGAATCAATTAAATGAGATCAGAGGTCAGAGCCACTTTGAATCTCAAACATTTTCAGTTTGCTATTAACAAGAAGTATCTGGTGATGTGGAGCATGTGTCGCGAGGAAAGAGATCCCTCTTCTTTGTGTGTTATTAGCTGGAGCACATTGCGTTTGTCTATAACTGTGACATAGACAAAGATCAGATCACATTTTAGGATCAATTAATGGAGAAAAACAGGCCACTTCAAAGGGTTCACCGTATGTGGCAGAAGGAGAAATATTAATTCGTAATGAGTCTTCATGATCTGGCCATAAAAATCCTGCAAAAACATTGCGACCTAGTATTCCTCTGCATCACAGCAGTAATGACTTTATGCATTTCTTCACAAATAAAATCATAACTATTAGAGAA
>JAUMHL010000014.1:3772025-3785916 GCA_032362345.1 Sandelia bainsii
GTATGTGGCAGAAGGAGAAATATTAATTCGTAATGAGTCTTCATGATCTGGCCATAAAAATCCTGCAAAAACATTGCATGTTATTTGATATAACTTCATATTTGAGCTTTATACTGTAGCTCTTCACTAGCTTTTCGCCTCTGCTTCCAGTTTTTATGCTAACCAAAACTGTGTCATTGAATGTCATTGAATTTGGGCTATAGGTGCACACATATGACTACAGACAAAGAAAGCACATTACTATATTTGTCAACCAGCTGACTATAAATAACCAGGAATCAGGGTAAGACTGTGTTTCTTGTACAATTAGCTGAATTTCTTTTATAGGCAAAATGAAACAAAAAATAATACTGATTCCAGTTAAATTCAGTTGCAAACATAAATTATTAAACGTCAAATGAAACATCAGAGTGTACACTCACCCCTACACCGTCCTCGTGCCTGTACTGTTTCCACGCTCGGCCCGTGTCACTGTAGAGCAGCAGGTAACTGCTGACCCAGTCCGGGCTGTCATAACGTCCCTGTGTGGCCACAGCGGTCACCTCCATCTGCTCCCCGAGGTCCACCTGGAGCCAGGGCTCCTGATCGGTCACCACCGGAGACCAGCCGCCGGCACCTGAGGCAGAGCAGAAAAATACAGGCAGACGGGATTACACATCGATTCTGTCGATGAACAGTGGATTGTTGTGGTTTATGCTCAGTCGCCACTGGGCTCAGATTGCAAAACTTTATAAATTCCTGATGTCTATACAGGGGGTGTTTGTGGATAAAATGCTTCGAGGTGACGTTACACTCCAGCAGCCACAGTGGAGGTCCTTGGTTTCTTCAAAATAGCTCATTCATTTTGAGACTTGAAGGTCTCTGTTTGCAGGCATCCTTTCCACAACACAAACTAAAACAACAAACTGGACCTTTTCTGTTTCCACTATATGTTATATACAAAAACACCTGCTAGAAATATTTTTGTAATTTTTCTACAATCTAAAAAAATATTGTCTTGTTAGCATTCAACAGCTGTAGCTTAGATTTTGATGAAGTACTGTATATCCAAAGCTCATGGGAGCTGTGGTAGTTATTATTATTCATTCGTTATTCATTCAGCAGCCATTTTCCTTTTACTTGAGAGGCTGTAAGTTGTGTCAGAGGAGTAGCTGAGACCAAAAGGGGAAAGAAATGATAACAAGTCAGTTTACTGTGTCACAGTACATTTAGCATCAAATCAAAGCAAACAGGCTGTTTCCTTTTGTTGCAACTGATTCAATACTTGAAAATTGCCACAGTAAAACAAATTTTCCTTATTATTATATGTTGTATGTTCTGTAGCTATTTGATTTGTCCTGGTAGCGTACTCTACTGGCTGTTTTGGGGTGGGTCTATGAGGGGCCAGCCACCCCTGTGACAACAACCCTGGACCCTTGTGACCATGCTATACAGTGAATTTCCTCAATAGGCTCAATGAAAGCCAGGGCTACCTCGTTATCTGCGACTCTGTCATTTCAATAAAAATATTACTTTCTTTTCCATACAACAGTCACTGTTTACTGTGCTGTTTTTGTAGCATTATTATTTGGAAGGTTTGTTTGATTTTTATTTCAGCTCAGCCTGTGAGTAAATATGCATGGCCTTTCAAAATAGGGAAAAATGCCCCTGTGAATTGCACCATGTGGTAAATGCATCAAGTCCTCATACGTCATAGCTCATTGCCTTCAAAAACCACCCATATGACCATTTCAAACACTGTTCATATGAGCATTTGCTGGTCTGCTGCCTCTATTGTTAAAGTTGACTGGTAACTGCTGTTGGTGGTGCACATCTGAATCATTTAGAAATACTGACTCTGTGCAGAAACATCCTCACTTGTACTCACCATCTCTCCTGTTGAGCTTGGCGTTGTAAGCTGCAAAACTGACTGAGGACTGAGAGGAGCTCTGAAAGGATGAATGGGGTAACGCTGATACCAGAGGGCCATTGCAATTATCTGCAAAGGAAAACACAGACAATGCAGAGGCCATTAACTTCACAACATGTATGTTGTTTAACACAGCAGACACATCTGACTTGTTGAAGAATGGTTGTGAAGCGGTCTCGCTGCTTGCTATACCTGGATTCATTCAACTGACAGTAATAATAAAAAATGCATCTTGGTGTAGTTCAAAGTGCACCTTTACTTGTCAGTGGTGGAGTCTTAAAGCAAGAACTGGGAAAAATAACAGAGCTGCCTCACTTATCCAGTTCTCGGATGCCTCAAACAGTCTATTAACCCATGCAGTGACCCTTGAAAACAGCACAGAAAACACTACGACTCCTTTTGTGTGTGCCCGCACCAGTATGAGCGTGCTCCTTTTAATCCCACAGTGTGAGCTTACATCACGTCCAACAGGCAAGAGCAGATTAAGAGTCCAGTGATGTAAAGCTGTCAGGCCCATCTTCCTCTCATCCACACTGCCCATCACAATAAGAGCAGTGAGTCATACAACAACAGCTTTTCCGCTGCCTGGCTTTACTTGAATGCAGTGCTGCATTAAGGTCTGTATCTGAGAACATAATGAAAACTGGCACCAGCCTGATTACAATTATCCCCCCACTCTTTCCATCAGCGGGCTGTTCACACTTTTGAGTGCACGAGGCCTTTTGTTTTTGGATCCCATTCTACTTTGAGTTCAGATGGATTCTGAGCACATCTGGAGTGGCAATTGGCCATCCATCTGGTCGACAGCAGCACCGCAGAACTGACAGCATGAACTCGTTCTCCTTTTGGGCATCCTGATGAATTTCAACTGACCTGATTTGACTGCTCTCAGATCGCTTGCCAAGAGATTTTTCTAATCCTGATTTCAAGTGTGACTAAAGTGGATAAAGCTGTTTTGTCCAAGACTCAAATTATGGCTGAGCTGCAGTGCAGTTGCAGATGTATATTGGGAAAATGAGAACATTGGCGTGGCATCTTAATGCACCCCTACAAGAGCTGAGGTTATTATGCAAGAAGACCACTCTAAATCTGTCTACCGGATAACTCTCACTGTTCTCCCTTTCAATCTGTATTCCGTCCTTTCTTGAACGACTCATCTCTAGTTGAAAAGCTGACAAAATCTCTGTGAGCTTAAACCTCAAAAGCATGTTCAGCTGCTTTGCTCTTCCGTTCCATCTCCACTTTACACCATATGCAACAAATGAGATCTTGACAACATAAAAAAGGCTAAACATCCAATTTCTGATGTTGCAACACATGTTCTCAAATTGACAGGTGAAACATAAATCACTGGCTGTGTGAGCACGGAGAACATTTTTCATGTGCAAAATGTGCATCTTTGAGACCCTGTTGTTGTTTACAGACTTGGTCTTGCGCCAGATGCCTGGCTGCCAGTCAGGAAGACTTATGGATGGAGGATGATTTGTCTGCAAAGCTGCTCCTTGGTCTGTGGGATGACAGAAAATCCTCTGAAGCCGACTTGCGATCTCTAAGCAAGTCCCACAGGCTTGAAACTCGTAGCCAAATGAACCCAGACGTGCATCTGAACCCACAGGCATAACCGCTAGCAGGGAGTGAATATTTAATCTCTTGAAATCACAGACTAAGTACATGAGCTACTATAGAGCAAGAGCTTCCAGCTGGAGTCACAGAAATGTTAGTTTTTCTGTATAGACCAACAGAAGGCCAGCGGAGAGGTGTCATGTTGCTACTTGTGGACTTACGGCACACCAGAGGTTATCACAGATTGTGTTTGGGATAAAAATAATAGATGATAAAGAGTAGCACCTGCACACTGACTCCAAGCCACAACATGCAGTAGTGCGTACTGAAACCAAACTGTTGTATACACCCGGAGTCAGCGTGCAGTTTCATTAAAGGATAAGGCAGGTATTTTTCAAATCCCACATAAAGACCAGTCACTTTATTATATAATGATTCTTTTATGACTTGGATAGAACATAACGATGATGTAAGTCGGTAATAGAAGCTTACATACATTTTCTTTTATTTCTAAAAAGGAGCAGTAATCTCCAAAAAACTGGTCTCCATGGTTTTTAGCAAATGCAACTCAAACAATAGTCAGCAGCACATGATGGTGACTATTTTCACCTGTGGATTAATACACATTTGGTGCTCCAGCAAGTATTTATAGCATTAGAACAGAGTATGTGGGCATATATCAAAATATACATTGCAGGAAGGAATATGTTACAACACTGATGTGTTTTTAGTAGTTTCTGGACGACAGTGGAGCTCTGTGGCGCAGAGGAATAAGCTATAATACATCAGTCTTGGTAACACAGACTGTGCTTATTACAAGGATCAATTTCTTGTTGATATTAGTCTTTTCACAGGATTTGTTGGCAATAAAAACAATATAGAATATTGCATGCCTTATCCTTTAATGCCACCTTTCAAAATCCACGCACCATTTACTTTCCTGTCACATTTAAAATATAACATTTTTCTTAACCATTCATTCTCCATTGAATGACTGCAAATGTGCTTCAACTGGGAATAAGCTTTTTCCTCTGCTCTTTGACCTCTGAAGAATTCGTCATTTAGTAAATATATGTTACATATAGAATAGATATGCATCTCATACAAATAACGATAATAATAATGATTGAATTCCAACACACTGGGTTTCTGAATAGTCAAGCAGTCAAATACCATTTGGCTGCAGGTTTCACCTTAAGATGGGATAACATGAGATCCTTGAAACTACGTGCTGTTCATCAACAGATTACACTCAGCCATACTGTACATGCAGCCTTTCAAGTGCTCTGCTCTGCTCATTAGAAGCCTGCCTTAACCCGAGTGCACAAAGCAGATGCTGCACCACAAAGAAATCAATTATCACAACAAAGTGCTTTTTGTAGCACACATGGGCTGGATATTTTAAGCTCTAGTAGCAGAGACATCGTTGCACCTGAAAATGACTACATGCCCAAATCAAATAAACGATTCACCAGATATGAGGAAGCCTGAGTTTCCTCCTGGATATCGAGTCTCAGGAAATGTACAAACAGTTGGATATGAAAAAATGCCAAAGGGATTTTGTAAAAATAGAACAGGAAATAGAGCTAGGCAAAGGGTAGAGCAGGCTTCTCAATCTGGCCTGATCCTCTTCACTGGGTGGAGCAAAGGCGTGTGATTAAAAACAAGCAACTCACATAAATAGCTTTAACGGACATTCAGTTCTGTACATATTAATAATCACGGGGTTGAGCCCACTTTTTCTTGTGTAGTTCACTCTAACAATCTGACTTCACTACATCTGAAAAGAAAATTTACTTTTCATTCCTTTACATGTACTGCATCTGAGAGCTGGTGCTACTTTCCACATAAAATGAAATATTAATAATATGTAAATAAGTGATTTTTTGATATCCATTTTGACTAAATATAATAAAAAGACATACATTTTCTGTTCAGTTATGAATGAATTACATTTAATGGTAATGAAGTAGGGCTGAACAATTAATCACTTCCAATAACACAATAAGAAAGAAGATATATTTGAAATCTCAGAGCTGCAATTTGATTTTTTTTTTTAACAGTAGCGATTCTAGACAAGTAAACACCTGTTCCCATGGCCTTCATGTGAAGTTTAAAGAGGTGAGTGAGAACGGACAAAGAAACAGATTGTGGATATTACATACAAACAGGAATTCAAACAAGAAATGAACAGGATGTACCTCAACGCAGGACATGATGCCAGATTTAAAGCCTTGGTGAAGAGACTGAACAAGCAGTGATGTATGGTCCTCACACTAATACCTCAGCCAGACTGCAATACCGGGGCTGTACAGAGCTGCAGAGCGCATAGTAGTTACACAAAAATTGAATTTTCAAAAATTGCACATTACATTGCAATATTGCTCTAAATAATCACAATTTGATTATTCTTCCACACTGCTCTGCCTTGTAATGGAGTATCGTTTACATTTGTTCCTTCAGCAAACCTGGATACACTGTACCACAACAGCCTGGGAAAAATTAGTTCACACATGGGACACAATAAATGGGGTTTGTGCAGCTTTCAAAACAGAAATAACAAAACACAGTAACAGAAAAATATGGTAACAAAAATATGGCAGTGGGGCTATGGTCAGAAAAACAAAGCACATTGTTCGTCCATAGACTCACAACTAGTATACTACCTTTACAAGAAATTAACATTCAAAATCAGTCTCTATAACTCCACGTGGGACTCCCTGAGAGTGCCCAACTCAGCACACTGTTAACTGCCCTAAAACAGAGTAACAACTCAAGTCTTGTACCAATTCCTTAGTAACAGAATACAATAGCACAGTTTGGGTTTTATGTACACAAACACAGAAAACACTGCCGTCAACAGCATGTGGCCGAACTTTCAATGACATCTGCTCCCATTGTACCTAAATCAAAACCATCCTGTTAAAAGATTAGCAGATAACTTCTTAAAAGTATTTAATTGTGTTTACTTACATAAGACACATGCTTATTTACCGATTATTTTACACACTGGACACCAGTTTTCAGTAACCAGTTTTCCCCACGCAACTCTCTGGTGTCTCTTAACCAAAACAGGAGGAAAAATATGGAGTGTCTTGGCAGAATAACCACATTTTACTCAATGCTGCCACCATGTGATCAAAGTTTGACCGTAGACCTTTGGTAGCACACTTCTTAACTTCTTACATATTACACAAATAACAAATCAATGTTACATTTACAAGTTAATAAAAAATATACACTCAAGTTAAGGAAAGACATATTTATGGGCAAGGTAAAATGGTTTTGTTTTAATAAAACATTTTCCTGGCAGAAGTGTAAAAAAAGCCTAATTAAGCCAGCTCTGAAATATGCTGTATTTTTTACTTGATGTTCAAGTTAAGCAATTTGTTAAACTTGTCATCTATTAATGTTCTGTGAGTGATTCTTTTGATTAATTGTGTTAGCACGACAGAACAAAGTCTACAAGCCATTAAGAAACTATCAAAAGCAAGAAATTAGTTACATTCTCCACTTCGGGAGTTGTTTTAACCATTTCTTCGCTGGTTTGATTTTATTCTGCCATAACAGAAACAAACAAAGTCCAAAACAAATTTTCATGAGACAAACACTGTTCATTCAATCTGAATTGAAATGGTGTATTATAATAATATCATGATAACATTCGGACAATAAAACCATTGAACCCATATGCATGGCAACTTTATCGCAGTGATAAACCCCACAAGAGCAAAGGCAGGCTGTTGGAGAGTGCACAAGTTCAACCAACACAGACCACGGTGTCAAGAATATCAAAGGATGCAGCGATTGTATCTGGTAACAGATCAGCCTCAGACCTCTGTGTGGTATTGATAAAGCTTCATATGATACCCTGCATGGGTCTGGGGCTCAGTGACCTCTGCTCAGCGATAGCCTGGCTACAGCCGAAGTATCAGTTCGCAATTAGTCCTGGCTGAATTCAAGGAAGCACACATCAATACAAATGATTGAGAATACTGCCCAGTTTACTGTAGCACTTCATTTCTCTGAACACTGCATATAATCTAAAGGGACCTATAAGCATTTACAGGCAGCCTGCGGGATATCTTACTGGGATATCGACAGCTTGAGTGATTATACACATCTCATCTGCCAAACATGAATTATTCAACACTCATTTAAGAATGTAGTAAAACAGGATTTGTGTTAATTTTCGCCTGGATTATAGGATTTCTGGAGCATTTTACACAACAGCTTGGTAATAAATTAATGGCATAGTATCTTATTAAAAATAATAATGGGGTAAGATTGCAGTAGTAACCATTAGGGACTAATATCATGGTGCTAATACGGTGAAGAACGGCTTGGTAAAAACTTCATAATAATGTCTGACAGTGTTTGTTACAGCATTATCTGACTGCCCATGCCTCAGTCCAAAAGAGGCCAGTTTGATCTAAAGTGGCCCTAAAATCAAATAAGATTAAATTCTATTATATTGATCCAGTTTCAGTTGATTATAAAGATATCTATAAAGGCACAATTTACTTTGAAGTACGAAAGATCCAATATTGATGTAGTTTGACTTTAGTTGAGACAAGAGGAAAATATCTTGCAGAGAGTGATTCTTATGGGGCAGTGTAGATAAAACGAGCCTTTCTTAAGTGCCAGTTTTATCTACAAGGAATGGCTCATGGAGGGGAGTTTCACACCAGTGCTTTACATAGCATTTGGTGGGCAGTCATTTAAGACAACAAATTTATAGCTATGATGCCTGTATCTATGTGCTGCCTTCAGTCTTCTTTGAAATATTGGTTTAAAGCTGCTTCAACAGGCTGAATAAGCCCAACAACATGCAGTAAAACCATATTCATGCACCATAAGAACACAGGCTGCTGGTTATCTATAAATGGTAAAATGTCTCCAAATTAATGCCAAAATATATCATTGTTCCATGCACTTCCACTTACAGGTTAATATCTTATTTAATCCTGTGTCCCATTTAACTTAGAATTTGGAGCTGGGAATAACATCACCTGGGAATGACAGTTTATAACAATGCATTACACAGTAATTGCACACATAAACACTGTAAAAACATGTCCACAAATAGAAGTTGGACTTTACTATATGTATGACCGTTTTAATGAGACACAAATAAGACTGAAGTGCTAGTAAAGAGTATATTAGTACAGCTTTCACTCTGCGGAGCAGCCATCTTGGATTTTTTAGTCTAGGTTGGTGAAGTTTAATAATAATAATAGTAATAGATACCTTATTAATCCCCCTTGGGGAAATTCTTGTGGACGGGCAGCCACATTGAGGTGCCAAGGGTTAAGGGTTCAGTGTCTTGTCCAGGGACACTTCAACATGTGGCCAGGAATTGGGACAACTGGGAATCAAACCAGCAGCCCTGGAGTTAGTAGACGACTATCCTACCAACTAAGGTAAAGTGCCCCACTGTTTGACTTTCCAGTTTTTGCTGTTGAAATTCCCGACTGGGAACTGGAAAGTCCAATTTCCAAGTTCAAATGGAACACATCGGACACCATAAAACCATTCTTGAAGGGGTTACTTCCTGATGAGAGTAAATAATGTTACAGATGAATATTTTAAAGGAGCAGTGCTGACTAACACATCAACAACAGTAACTTGCGTGTCTGTGTTTTGTCCGTCTCAACCTCCTGTCTAAACCATGACTACAAGCAACTGAGTGGGAAAATATTTCACGTCACCCTCCCATTGTAAGTCAGAGTAGGAGACATTGGGAAGTAAACTGCAATCCCGATCACGTTTTTGTAGAGAGCGTATTTGCGACCCGATTACGTTTTTCTACAGAACGTAATTGTCACTTTGTAATGAAACGTAATTTTGTCAATGAATGAATGACGTGCTACATTTATTAATGCAAAACGATTTGCAAAGACGTGCTTGGGGTGGATGGAAGGTGTTTACTGTGCAGGACTGACATGCAGAAGACCTGAGTTCAAGACCAAAGTCCCCTGTGAGGTCGGGTTTAGGCAAGAAAAGTACTGAGATTAGGGTTAGAAAAAGATTGTGTTTTGGTTTCATTTTTAATGCAGACGTTGTGTGTGTGAAGTGACTGTGTGAAATGATTATTTACTGGTTAATTATCTATTAACCAGCCCCCAGTCTTTCTCTGACACTAACCCACCCTTACAAAAAATAAGTATACTTTAAGTTCATATTATTAAGTATACTTGCAAGTTTACTTTTTTAATACTTCTTGGGACTAAATTGGCCCACTTTTTAGTATATAAAAGTATACTTTAAGTATACTAAAAATGATTATATATTACATATGTACTTCTAGTTTACTATAAATGTACTAGTATACTTTCCAGTCTATAAGAGTATGCTGACAACATACTCTATTTTGTATACCTAGTACAATACCAAACTTACAAGTATACTATTAGTGTACTTGTAGTATACTTTTGACATACTCTTAATTGGATCATAGTTACTAGAGTACTGTTAAAACTAATATTTCATTTTCACATGTAACAGTTACTTTTCAAGTCACCAGACAGTTGTGAGACAGTCACAACTACCAGAGTTCTTCACTTGCAGAAAACTATGTTCATAGTTAAACTGCCAGAAGTATTTTTTAATTAATAAAGTAGTCAATTTAGAGTGAAGGCCTATTGACTGCTCACCCTTCTCACTTACAGTTTTAACTATTTTATTTTTTAATTAATGGTTTCCCACATTTACTCTGTTCAAAAGGTAAAACACCATGTTACACAACAATTTATGACAAATTCTTCATTTAAAACATCACTTATTTGTTTCATAGTTGTTTATTTTCACAGTTAAATAGCTGAAATGCATGCTGGGTATTTCTTTGTACTTGTTAGTATACTTCAAGTATACTACATACTACATATTATACTACTATAAGTAGTAATGTACTTATACCTTTCTGTATACTTGTCAGTATACTTAAAGTACTCTATACTCCAAGTATAGTTAAGTATAATTACAAGTATAAGCCAAATCTACTTATACTTCTATGTGTACTTGACAGTATACTTCAAGTATACTTAAGTATAAGTACAAGTATAGACCAACTGTACTTATACTTTTTCTGTATACTTGTTAGTATACTTCAAATATACTTAAATGTAATTTTGTCTAGTATATCTATAAGTACATAAAAAAGTATACTAATAGTATACTTGAATATACTTCTTTTTCATAAGGGCACTGCTGTGATGCCTGATCCAAACCACAAAACACTTTAATATCTCTACACTCACATGTCTGGATGTTGAAATGTAACGTCGGATATTTTTGCCGACAGAAAACCGGATGCAGATCGGATATTTTGGCGGACAAGAATACGTTAACTGTGAACATATGATCATTATGTTAACAGAAAACGTAATCCGGTCGCAATTACGCTCTCTACGAAAACGTAATCGAGATTGCAGTTTAGTTGTATATGAACGTAATTTTTAGGAGACAGGGGTGGAATTTCTGACACTGACACCAACACAGAGTGATAATCTGATTATCTGGCATGTAAACAGTTAACAGTGTACACCACTGGCAGTTGCATTAATCCAACATTTCCACTAATACAACTGATTCAGCTAATTTATACATTTGTTTGTACCTGATTTCACTTGGTAATGAAATGCAAAACACAACAATAGTTGCTCATTTAGACTCTTTACCTGGTGTGAAGACAATGTTAGCTTTGAACAATGCATGAACCCTCCTAATAAGGGGTGTTTTTCTGTTCTACAGATTCTACTAATAATGCATGAACGCAGCAGAAGCCCCAGTGGTAGCAAATCTGTTGTCTATGTTCTCTTATTAGCAAAGAGCAGTGTACAAAACATTCTGCTGGAAGCGTCTTATTCATTAACCATCACTTTCTGTGGATAAAATGTCAAATGCTGGAGGGGGAGGTGGCAGATTACATCAACTGTCACTAATTAATGTCGGTTCTGTGAGTAGAAGTCAAAATGAAACTTGGCTGTTGTCAGGTTTGTGTGCTCTCTGGTGTCTGTGCTCAGCCAAAAATTGTTTCTGAGGCAAAAGAAGCGTCACCCATGAGTGTTCCTGAGTATCTCAAACAGAGGGATACAGTATCTTCTCTAGAGGATTGTGCCATGTCAGTTTCAGGAGTCACATTCTCCAAACTTTCTCTGATATCATATCAGTAATCTAATCTGTTTTGAACCAGCACGTTCAATATTTCAATCACGTAACTCGTGAAAAGTAAAAGCAGAAGGCTATACTTGTTTTTAGAACACATGAAATGATAATGAAAGATAGAATTGTAGGCCCAGCTTCATCTTCATTTTCTTTCTCTCTACATGTCAATCATGTGAAGCATCACCTTAAGATAATATTTTTTCTGTTGTTGTTCAGCTCAGTTTGAATATAACATAATCAATATCAAATCATAGAGTATGAACATCCATGCTTGAGTCTGATTCACAGTTAATCACACAATGTTGTTACATTAATTTATAATCTGTGCTACATAGAATGTGATATCTGAACAGGCAAGTAGCAGACCTTGGCATATTTTACATTTTGATTTAACATTTTGTCCAGTCAGAATTTTCTAAAAGGAATCATTTTTTGTCATCACTGTAGCTGTCTCTTGCTGATTATGGCATGAATCTTATTGGCACTGTCGATAGACAGTGGGTGTTGATGATCCTTTCAAACCCTCTGCCAGTAACACTGAAAATAAATAGAGGATGAAAGTTACATACTATATAGCTACAGTACCTGAAGCATATTCATTGCACTCTATAGATTAGGAATTGGTGCAGTGTCACAGTGTGGACAATAAACCTGGAAATGGAAAGGCCTCCACTGGCGCCACATTCATCATGATAGATTTTTTCTGCTCCCAAGAGACCAGGCAGAAATTATCTCTCTAAATAGTCTCATATCATGTATCCATTTTATTTTCTTCTTACTCATTACAATCAAAAAGCATTTTGTTCTGTACACCGAATCTGCACAGGACAACAACATAAAAGCTTCCTTCTACCATGAGAAGAATTTCTAAGGTTAGATTTCTGAAGACTGAATTCTGACGGTAAAAACACAGCATGGCATTTTAACAGCTTCTTATCCACTAAAGGTGGAGAATATAATACTATGGTACCTGTCCTTTTAATATTCTGAATGAACAGTCTATTGTAAATTATAGGGTAAATCAAGGACTTCTATTAGTTTTTTCATCCATGTGTATAAGTGCTTTAATTTTTCAGATATTAAATTGAAAGGATAAGTGAAAATCCATGTATGGTTATTTTATTAATTAAAATAATTCTACATATGTTTTCCAGGAAATGCATTATATGAAGATATGTACATGAATATTTTCACATAATTCCACACTGTCTGTAATGTAGACCACAAACATACAATCTGAAACAACAATGTGAAGACAGCAGCATTTTGTCTGTGTATGTCGTAGACACCACACGGCCAAACACCTCAATAGATATCGACAAGAAGAGACAAAGTGCCTTTACTTTGACATAAAATACCAACTGTAAACGCCTGTGTAGAGCTCAAAGATCAGACAGAAAGCTCTTAAATGCTGGATTTCCTCAATTTAACCAAACAAACTCAGTCTTCAACTTCAGCTTTGGAAATCAAGTCACACTAATGCTGATGGAAATATAAGCTTGTTAGCTTTTCACATGAAGTAAAGCCAGAAATCTGTCCAAGCAAAATTTGAAAACAGTGACCTGCCAAAAATTAAGATGTGTAGGAATGTACCAAATGTATTATTACAAGAGAAATGGTGATGTGTGAAATTGTGTTTCAGTAATTTCTGAAAATGTTTAAAATCAACTACTGTACACTGTAAAAAAAAATCATTAAAAAACGGTAAAAAGTCTGGCAGCAAAGTTGCCAAACAGTTACCGTTAAATTATGGTATAATACCAAATGTTATTTTACGGTAAGTTTCCATTGAAAATTTTCAGTTGCTTCTCACTGTGATTTTACAGTCTATCGTGGGTAGAATTACAGTTGTGCACCATGATAAAAACATTTCCAAAGCGTAAAAAAGCAAGGAAACACTTAAAAATAATGTTTGATTTACATAATGTAAAGGTATGGCTTTTTAAAATTATAGCACACTGTTGCTGATTTAGTGGTAAGCACTTATTTACAGTTAACACGTGACCATTAAATGCCACTTTATGTACATTTCTACAAATTGATGCTCATTTGTGAATTAAGTCAGTGAAACTGCTTCCTTTTCTCTGCTACAGCATGTTAATTCCCATACAAGCAGAATGTGCGACCACAATTAAATACTTTAACTTCAACAAGGAAGAACACCACTCATGGTGTTAAATGTCTGCATCTAATAACTGCATAAATAACCAAGATGCAATGTGAAATTCAAAACCATGAACATGACAAACAAAT
>JAUMHL010000014.1:3786016-3800301 GCA_032362345.1 Sandelia bainsii
TATTTTAATGGTATATGCTTGCAAAACAAAAAAGATGGCAAATATCCGTATTTTTTCATGGCAAATTTCTGTAAAAATACTCTCTTTCTTTTTTACAGTGTACTGTACTGTTTTCCTGTTGAGTCCAGGTTGTACGGCACTTTGAGAGTAACTTATTTAAGTTCAGATTAGGTAAAATAAGACTGAATAAATAAATGTCATAAAATAGAATCTCATAGGACATCACATTTCCCTGTGGAATAAAGATGATGAAGAGAGTAATCCTTATCACATAATCATCTACTATGATTAGTAGATTATTATGTTTATGATTAAGTGTCCTGCAATTTAATGGCATTAATTTCACATTGTAAAATGTCTAATGTTTAAACTGCATTCTTCCAGTTCATTTTGTCTTTAAGATCTGTACGGTATGTTTAAACATGGAGAAAAGTGCCTGTGCTGTCACACCGCAGTGTTCTGCCTCATTTACCTTTTGATAAATTCATCAGGTCTTGAGTGTGTACAGCGGTTAGGTGTTTCTTGAATGCCTGCTTCACATTCATTAGCCGAGTGAATTTGCAACTTCATCGTCTCCATCACGCGCACACACTGGCACTTCTGCTGTGATGCTGAATGCTCATGCACGTTCCAGGTGCTTCAGATGAGAAATAATTAGTTGTGAAGTATCTGCCTGCTGAGCTAACTTGAAGCATGAAATTTTAAGTAAATATGTGTGTGTGTGGTGCTTTGCCACATGGGCAACAGATTCTAGCTTATAAAAGATGAATGTCTGGTGCAGTGGTCTCCACCTGCTGCGAGGGAATCACTGAAATTGTAGCAATATTCCTCCCACAGAACCGTAGTAAAGAGGGTCACATCAGCCGGTAATGAAAGCCTCTGCTTTTTCCAGAAAAAAGCAAGTTAAAAACTCACATTTCCACTCATTGCAGGAAACACTTGCCTGAAAGCAGCCTCAAGAATTAAGTGTGGTAATATCGAAATATACCGCCATATTTAGAAATCCTACAGGTATGATTTTCATTAGGGCGGCACGGTGGTGTAGTGGTTAGCACTGTCGCCTCACAGCTAGAAGGAGGCCGGGTGCCTTTCTGTGTGGAGTTTGCATGTTCTCCCCGTGTCTGCGTGGGTTCTCTCAGGGTACTCCGTCTTCCTCCCACCATCCAAAGACATGCATGTTAGGTTTATTGGTGACTCTAGGTGTGATGTGTGTGTGCATGGTTGTTTGTCTCTATGTGTCGGCCCTGCGACAGACTGGCGACCTGTCCAGGGTGTACCCCACCTCTTGCCCGATGACAGCTGGGATAGGCTCCAGCAGCCCCCCGCGACCCTTACGAGGACAAGTGGTTAGGAAAATGGATGGATGATTTTCAGTACCATTAAAAAAACTAAATGCGACTGTAGTGCAACACGCCCCCAGCAGATATAAACAGGAAGCCAAGCTGAGAAAGATGATGAATGAGGGTGGGAATACAGGAATCCCTGTTCCAACAAGTCCTCCAACCTAAACACCCATGAAGTGTTTTTTTTTTTTTTGTCACTAGCATCCTGCTCCTATGGCCCATAAGAGCATCTCTTGAAATAGCGCCTCTATGGCAGCAGGCATTTCTTGATATAGCATCCTAACAGCAGCTGGCATCCCGGCTGGAATCTATCATCAACACCTGGTTATGACTGTGAAATCATCAGGGCTTGGTTACATTTAGGAACAAAAACAACTCGGTTGTGTTCAGGCACAAAAAAACACATTTTTAGGTTTAGCTGAAAGATCATGGTTTTGGTTAAAATAGGTTCTACCTACAAGACCGTCGTCATCATGGTTACAACACTGTCATGGTTGCGACACGACAAATTTCATAGTGGACTTTCTCCTTCTAAATACGAATATGTCACCTGTAAGTTTGTCTTTGGGTCTTAGTGACTACAGCCACTAGAGATTTACTAAGTTGTAATATAATATTTTACTGCTTGTTGTAATAACCTGATGGACTCACATTTTTCATTCTCATCAGTTCAGATCCAATGATACAGATGAGTCGACCAATGAGGCTGTGTGCACTAGTTGCTGCAATTAAGTTGTGTCACAAGCAGGTACACACCTACAAATATGTCTGCATCTGTACTTTAAGTAGCTTAATCAAAAGGAAGATTTATTACGGTTTGGCTGATGAAACTCTATTATTCAGCGTTTGTTTAGGCCGAATTTGTCCAACTAAAACTTTTTATTAAAATAACACTTCGATTAAAACCTTTAATTGAACATAGTATATTATTGTCTATAAAAGTGTGTTCTGTTATTTCTACTATCCTATTCTGCAGTTATTTTATGGGCAACATTAAAGTTTCAAATATTCCTTTATCGTTGGGAAACCAAAACAAAAAATGTGTTTGTGGTGAATTTATTTCAACAGAAGCATTTGGAAGTAAAAAATGATTGTCATGCATCTTTGAGTTTAGAGTCTAAGCCTTTTGAAGATACAGCTGACGGCGTCTTTGTTGTGTACAGTTACCATGGTTACGAGTTTTGTTCTCATCTGCGGCGAGGTGAGTGGAAAAGGCGCTGTTTACTTGTTCTCACACACACACAGTGTTCATGTCAGTCTGCTGTGAAAGAATAACACAGACTAAATCTCCTCATTAAATCCAGTTGTCATTTCTAAACAGTTTGAACAGAACCACTCGTTCCCTGTCATTCCTGCTCACCTAGCATCACCACAGCGGCGGCATTATTCTCTCTATCAATCGTAGAATTTACTCATTCCTTCTGATAACAGCAAGAAAGACAGAATATCACTAATGTGACATCAGATGCATGTTATTGCAGTTTTTCCCTGCAGTCTAATTGTAATTGGAGTGAGAATGAATGAATGAAGTATTTTTGAGCTACATTGTGTGTAATAGTTTTAATAGGGTGTAACAGTAATTCATTACTTTATCTGTACTTCATATTATTATTTCGTTTTTATTTGCTCACCAAATATAAGTTTTGTGTACGTATGTATTAGTCGTTTTTAGCCGTATTTTACAGGAGGACAGTCTTACAAAACTTCAGCTAGCTAATCTTCCCCATTCAATTTGACAATTTGACAACACAGGAGCAAAAAAACACACAACCAAATGTGGAAAAGCTGCAAACAGCTCAGATGACGACATGAATTTTTCCGGGGAAAATTACACAGCTAAATGCTTGTCACTTTAGCGTCCCCAGGATGGCAGAAAATAAGTGACGTACATGCTTGTTGTTGCTATGGTCACTCAAATCAATTGGTATTGGCTGCTGAAGTTGACTGGTGTTGTAAAATGAACTAAGATACAGTAAGTTTTGTAGTTGCTTGTTTTAACTTTCTAATAGCATGATTTAGATGTATTCATAGTTTCTCTTTACTTTTCAGGATTTGGTTTTGTGTTTTCCCCATCTGCAGTGTTACTTTCTAAATTTTGTGCCTGAATTGTCAGACTGGTTACGTTTCTTTTCCTAATTTGCTTGTGTTTTGTCTGTTTGCACGTGTTTTCTTCAGTTGTGGCGCATTGAGCTCTCAGAGCCACCGCAGTATTCCTCTTGGTGTTAGGGTCTTTAGGTCCAACACCAAGCTAAGCTCAATCTTTGAGTCTGTCCACTCCACCAACTATAATTAATGAATCTCCTTCTTCCTCAAATCCCCTTACATATTGTTACTGAAAATAGTCATCATATCCACTCAAAACTGTACTAATGTGTTATTATTATTATTATTATTGTGTTAGCCAGAATATTTTTCAGGCAAAATCTTTGTATAATTGAATATGTAACAGGTGTATCAGGAAGAAAACCAAACAGAGGAAACAACATGAAAGACTCCTGCAAACTGTCTCTTATTGTGTAATATTGATTAATTTACGATGTTTCAGTCTGTTTGACCTTCATCGGGTATCTGTGGATGTTATTATGGATTGACTTTTAATATCAGAAGATGCATTAAGAATTAACATTACGGCTATTATTCCCTTATATTTGTCATCTTTTACAGTAATAAATTATTCCTTGTGCGTTGTATAATTTCCCAATTGGTTTAATATTGAAAGTGAACTTGGGTGTAGCCAGTCAAGGTGATCCAGGTCACTGATTTGATTTCTGTGCTTCTCTGATTGGATAATTGAGGATAACCTCTGTGTATATAGGTGGAGTGATGAGGTGTTTCCCCAGATACCTGATGAAGGTCAAACAGGCTGAAATGTGGTAAATTAATAACTATTACAACCTAAGCCAGGCAGTGTGCAGGAGTCTTTTATGTTTTTGTTGCAGACAGAATATTTCTTTGACATTGTTTAGAAGGCACTAGTGAAATGTGTGCTCACAATTCAGCATCCTGGCATCTTAGAAAGACAAGTAAATGAGAGTGAACGGTGATTGAGACACCCCCTGACTCCTCCCTCTCGTTTTTTTTGTCTGGTTGCTGCTGTTTGCTCTCAGTCATTGGATCAATTTGCTGCATCATTAAAGATGGCATGTTTTCAAACAGTGACATAAATAGTGGCTGGAAACTGCTCTCCTGCTGCTTGCATCTTATAGACAGAAAGAAAAGAGTAATGGTAAATGGATAAATGAGTATGTTGAAGTTGTTATTGTGTGAAATTTGGTCACAGTTAAATTCCTGTAAAATCCTGAATCAATCAGGCTCCACCCTGGATGATCTCTTTCCTCTTTTACTGTTGCTCATATTATAGCGGGCGAGCATCTCGAGATTTGCTGCTGTCCCTAATGTTCCATGTCTTGATGTTGTTTTATCCTGCTGAGGTGTAGGCAGAGCACCGTTCAGTACGATATCTATCATGTTTATATGTGGATCTCATTGTTTATTTGTCATCAATTATTCTCCACAGCTCCAAGGACTTCACATATTGCTTTTGTGTATATCCATGCCAACAGAGTATCAATTAAAGATGGCGACTAATGATGCTCTTGTCCTTGCTCTTTTTGTAAAGCCAAAGAAAGTGCAGAAAAACCTGTGAGAGGAGAGCGTTATCTGCCACCTGACGAAGGCCACACAAACCGACCATGACACATCTCGTCTCCCATCCTTTTGTTTCTCAGTGGTAAATATGAGAGCGGCTTTTTGACCTCCAGGAGCATCTCACCATTTCATCTCCGCAGAGCGTGTCAGGCCTGATCACAGCACACATTTGAGAACCACAGGACTGCCATAAATGAGTAATGCAGCTGTCAGTTTAGCTCTGTTCCTCACCTTAACATAAAGTGCGTGAACACAAGCCTGGTGTCACACTTGCCCTCAGAGAGCAAAGACAAACAGATTAAGTGATGCCATGCCTCTGGTGTATTGATCTACCGTGGAATCACGTTTACTTTTTAACATGGCTGGACAGGCAAGAAAGCAAATTCCATTATTATTTACTTTCCACAACACAAGAATCTTATTTGAAATTAAAACTTTATCCTAAGGGTGCAGCTAGATGATAGGTCAAAGGGTCAGAAAAATAAAACGCTGATGATCTTATTCTTATGTAAGCATAAAAAAGAATTTGATTATAAGTTACTAAGACTCACAGAGCATGCAAAATGCATCTTCTCAGATGCATGAATGTAAAATATGTAAATTTTAAATCCATTCGTTTTGTGTAAAGGTGGAGATTTGGGAATGAATGAGGCAGGAATATACAAGGAAATGCGACCAGTAAATAAGCCACAAGAAGGTGGGCTATCGTGACTTGAACTATCTAAATTTTTTAATTGAAGAAAAACACAAATTTTAAATAAAAACATTGTGTGTGGCACAGTTAACTACCAATAGTGGGGACATGTGGGAAACCAGCTTAAAATATTAATCAGAAACAGGCAGGAACAAAACATACAGACATAAAAAAAATGTCAGAAAATACAAATCTGCTCTGGTAATAAAAAGGATTGTGGCATCGAGTGGCTTCACCACTGACAGCATGAGCTCCCATACCTCACTGCTGTTCTTGTGTTGGCACTTTGTATTTGATTCACAGTTTGCCTTTATATAACTAGCTATAGTTTTATTCAATGCAGCAAACAAATCGAGTACAATATGGACGCTGCACAAATTACTGTGCTTTCAGAAAATTGCATTTGAAGGAGATATTGTTTTATGAACATCTGACATTTACTGTAAAATCAACAATAAACACCCACTCAGTCACCAGTTAACAAGGTAAAGCTGCTACTCTGAAAAAAAAAAAATTCTAATGAAACACCTCTGCAATAAATCCTACATTCATGACGGTTACATAATGTTCATTTGTAGTTTTAAAGAGGAGTTTATTCAAATTAACGGGGCTTTAAAGTGCTTTATGAGAGGTTTGCTCTAATATTTGGACCACCCTAAATATTAGCTGGGTGTGTGGCAGCTGGGTGTACATGTGTCAGAAACTTGTGTGTGCACATTCATCTTTAGTTCCAGCATGAGGTGTTTGGAAATAGGTGCAGCTAAGAAGCACATACACACATTTTCATACAAGATAATAGAGTACCACTGTTATTTTCATTAATACTTAATAATAATTTTGATTGATCACTTAATGTGTTTAGTGTACACAGTATTTTTACATGACTTCAAACTGTGTGTGCTGTCTAAAATTCAAACCTCAGTAATATTAAGTTTACTACAGAGACAAAAGAAAAACAGAAGCTTTCACACTGAAGAAGCTGAGAACAGTGGTTTTATGTAAAAAAAAATTTCATGACAAATGACTGAAAGATAAACGACTGTTGCACTCGCATATTATTGGAACCACTCATGCAATCAAACGCAAAACTGCACAGCTTCAAATTTCAAATGAAAAGCCCGTGGGGAGAAGCAATCTGTCTTCAGCGAGGCTTCAGCAGCCTGCGCGGATTTTCACGTAGGAGTCGACCAACACTAACATCAGGCGTCTGTACAGTGCAGCTGTGACCAGTCAGCAGTTTCTGTTCACCAACACACATCAGCAGAACATGCCCGAAGACTGACTCTTAAAAATACATATATCACATGAAGGCTTTGTGTGCCAAATAAGCCCGGGGCTGCAGAGTGAGCGCAGTCTCTCCAGACTGCATCTGACTTGTGAATGAAAAGAAGTGAACCTGTTTGCTTGACCTTCATCGCACACTGAGGCGAAGGAAACTTGTTCATCTGACACAAAGGAAGTCGTCTTAAAAAACACACACATCACAGGTAAAACTTCAAATGACAAACAGCAGCACAGCTTAAAAATCAACCGCGTTGCTTCCTCCTGCGACAACACGGGAGACGGAGGTACCAGCCAGGATTACAGCCCGCCGCCTACATCAGCTCCTGCCTGTGTCTACACATCAGCCGTCGGCTTTCACTTCCAGCCTGGAGAGCAGCTTACAGGTGAGCTTAAGGTGGTATACTCACAGTGAGCGGCGGCGGACGCTCCGCTGAAGACAGTCAGAGTATAAAGAGTAACCATATGCAGCAGAAAAACCATTTTCCCAGCCGTGGTGTGGTTATCCGTGTGTCCGCAGAGAAGGGAAACAAGAGGTGAGGATCCTCCTTGCTCCTCCAGCACGGAGGGATAGAAGGAGTCTGATGTGGAGGAGCGAGCCGCTCCCACGACGACACTCCCTCACTGTGAGGTACAGACTCCCCCCCACCCCCCCTTCTCTCTCTCTCTCTCTTCAAATCTCTCTCTCCCTCAGTTTCAGTCTTAAGAGGAAGGACAAGTGCACCGTGATGCTCCAGCGTTGCTATAAAAATGCAGAACAACAGCAAACATCCGTGGGGAGAGCTAAAGCTAGTAAAATCACAAATATAGCAGGAGGGGGTTCAGCAAAAGCGGGACATTTACGCCTTTATTTACTCATTTGCCCTAATAAAAGCTATACATTTCTTTTTAACCTGAAGTCTTTGACACATCCCCCTCCGTGACGTCATCGCAGTGGGCGTGGTCGCACTCAAAGAGGGAGGGGTGCCATGCGGTCAGGAAAAGGTGAGCCTGCACATGAATGCAAAGTTGCACAGGTGTTCCTAAGCCACGCCCACTCACATGACGTATATTTTAATGAAGTCATGTCGTCTTTGGTCACATTATAACATATGAATGAATAATGTGATCCTAAAATTACAGTTTAAACTCTATGTTTAGGTGAAGGTGGATACTTTTCTAACTATGTTTCTGCATTAGAAGTGTTGCAGTATTACTGTATGTACGTTATAATTCTGGAACTTATGATATTAATGTGAAGTGGCTCGAGATGTTAAGGCTTTAAAATGTAAATTTAAATGTAATGTCTTTAAATCTTAAATTTTCAAAATCTTTGTTTACATAAACACAGTATAAATGGCTATAAAATTAGTGGAGTAAGTGGCACATATTTATCAAAATGTTAGTGATCATCAGCTTGTCATGGTGTAATTGATTGGTCTTGAGAATAATTGATTCAGTTATTTTTTACATATTGGATTAGCAGGCTGCAGCTCAGATAATTATTTTTAACCATCAAACTGTTCTGGCAGGCTGATAATGAATTCATTCTCACCACAACTACAGCATTTCTATTTGTGGTAGGGATCCCTGTGAAGCATGTGCTTGGAGAGAGTTTTATCATCTTATCATGTTTCGTGCAAAGAGCTGAAACTCGACTGTTTTCTTTTGTTCTTTTTTTGACATAAGACTCATTTTGCAGATGACTTCTAATAAAGCCTGATGTATAAACAAGACTAAGTGTGTGCAGTCATGCCTAGTGGCTCCACTAAAGAACAGTGCTTTAAGCTAAGTGCTAATATCAGCATGCTCACAATGAGGCCAACATGTACTTAAGTAATGGGGTTACAATCAGCTTTCTCCTGTAAGCTAATGTCTTAACTGTATGTTTATGTGCATTTACAGAAACCAGATGAAGCTGGAACATCCGGGTTACAAAAGTAAGGAAACATCATTTATAATTCCAAATTTAACATCTCTCAACGGTGTGGCAGTATTTGTCTGCAAAACAATAAGATTGTTTATTAAATACTGATGTTTCTAGCTGTTTAGCAAACACCATTTCCCATAATCCCTCAATGTTTCCATGCTAATTATCACAGCTCAAGAGATGAGCCACGACCTGAGCGAATTAGACATGAGTGTAATAACAGCAGGACAGAGAAGACTGGACGCTATAGAAGTTTGTGACAATACAACTGAGACTGTGACTGGAAGGTCACTGCTTCAAATCCCAAACAGACAGGATTAAAGTTTGGATGAGACAGGTGAAAAAGTAGCGCTTGCCCCTCCTCCTTCACCAACACCACTGTGGTGCCCTGGATTAAGGCCTAAACCCCGCTGTGGTTGCACTGGGCAGCTTCCAGGTGTGAATGTGTGTAACTGTGATGTGGGCCCTCCTGAAAAGAAAGGTGACCTCTCAGTTAAAATTAGCCTGACTAAACAGAGGTTTAAAACTGCAGAGATTATAAATAGGAAAAAAAAAAAAAAATCACATTAGAAGACAGCATTGTTGAGTTTTACAGATATGGATGAAGCCGAGTACTCGCACTGCTACATTAGCATTAGGGAGATATCGTTTTTTTCTGTGTCTATAAGAACACGCTTTAACTTTTAGACTGATGAAAAAAACTCTGAAGTTGTAGCAGAACAGACGCTGGACTGGATGTGACGTAACATTTGCACACTTTAGCGTTTTCACTATGTTCACTATCAGGTTAGTGAGGACCACTTTCTGCTAAGGCATAATTTATAAAGGCTCCATAAGGTGCAATCAGTGGGTTTAGTAATGGTTAATAAAATATTTACTAATGCTTTATAGAGCCAATATAAGTCACACCGTTTAGCAACCAAATGTGTTGGTAACAGTGAGAACCATAGAGCAGAGATAATAAAAATCCAAAGAGAAAGCAGAAATATAAAGAGCTCATTCCAAACTTAATGTGTTACTGAATTCATCTTTTGTTCTCAGAAAGGGTCACATTCCTGGTATTTCAGTTTTATTTTGCTAACAAACTAATTCAGGCACAAACTAATACAGTGTATCACAAAGTGCAGCTCTGTCTTCTGCATCTCGTTGGCAGAACTGACTCAGTCTGTTTTGTCTGGGTTGCCAGGATTTTCTGTGACAGCCAGTCTTAATGGCCAATTTCTGGTCACTTGTAGGGTCACTTAGTCTTTTCTGGATTAATGTCTTTCTCAGTGTCAGGTTGCTCTCACTGCCCACATACTCTGCCACTCTGTATCTCTGTCTTTTCATTGCTAAATAGTATTAAAGTTTGATGTGAGTTTTGTGTTGCAGACATCCACGGACTGGTGCATGTTTCTTTTTCTGCAACCATCTGCTGTAAGGAGGGGCTGAGCCTCATGACCAGCTGGTTGAAGAACCTTCTCTCCATCTTCTTTTGGAAACACGTAACGGTAAAACACTCACTGTTATTTTTCTGTAGGACTCACACATGACCATATATATGTATATATAGATATATATATTCACATATAGATATATGCTCACATATATGTTTTTTTGTTTTTCATAATTCTTCGTCCAGGATACGTTGACCTTTTAGAATATAAAATTAAGGAAACATAAGGCAATTTGAAGCTTTTGTTAAATATTTTTAAATTATTATTTTAAAACAAAATATGTAATTTTTATCTTGTTTTATGTTTATTCAGTCATCTTATGTGTTAATAATGAATATAGACATCCGTATTCCGTTTGATTCTGAAATTGTATCTACACTGAAATACTATGAAGGAATTTCAAGCACTTTCAAGCTTCACACTAACTTCTGTAGTAGAGAAACTTCTATTTATGTTATATGATTTGTGATATTATGTGAAAAAAATTATTGGAAAGTTGAGTTTGTTAAAAAAATGAATATGCAGGTATTATTCATTTCTGCCGTTTAACTACTGAAAACAGCACGTTTTACTGACTTCCACACATTTTGTATTGTTTTGTATGTAAACGTTCTACTACAACTGATGAATTTTCTGTCATTCAGCAGATGAATGTGAAAACAGCTTTACAGTGACTAACTCTATGTGTACATCAGTCTGCACAGTGAAGGTCAACAAACTGTAGTTAAAACACATTGTGTGGAGGTGGACTCTTGAAGTGATTAAGAGAAGCTCATCATAATTTCATCTAATTCTGCACACAAATAGCAGATAGTCCAAGATGTTTCTTTACTGGTATTACCATAATTGTACATAAACATACTGTACATACTGTAAGGTTGACAAAGTCATTTTGAGAATGTTATGAAACAAAAAATAAAAAGAAATGATTTAATATTACTAAAAAAATCTGTATACTATACCACGTTATATATATATATATATATTATTGTCCACTATGATGAAGGCAAAGTTTTTATATGATAGGAGTCACAGCAAGAGATCAAATGAAGTAACATAACAAGGAGCGGAGGCAGATTTTAGAAGAAGCTCTGCACAGTTTTTGTGTTGTTCTCCTCTTGTTCCCTCAGGCTCTGACACATATTGCTGCTTCCCTGCCAATGTCAGTTTATTCCCCAAGTAAACGTTGAATTTTACTTCGGTGTGAGAGTGTGGTGAATATTTTAAAATGAAAGAAAAATAAATGATTATCGTAAGGAACCTATAAGGTTAGATGTTTTAACATTTGAATATATTGTTCATTCAGAAACAAAAGTTAACATCAAAAGATGTTTTCAGCACCACGGCTGTGTACATACACATTGGAAATGAATGTTCTCTTTTTGACCATATCTGTAGGAATAATAAATGAATAAAAGAAATATAAAAAACATGACTTTTTTGTATAAAGCATTACTCCTTAAAAATTGAACTGCCATGCAACTAAATTGCAGAGTTCCGTGTATGGTTAGGCTTGGCTAACAAAAGCAGTTTGATTAAGGATTTGAAAAACATTGCGGTTTTGTTTAAAGTAAGTAAGTAAAAAACATGTTGTGTTTGTGATCACTGTTTGTTTTTTTTAGGCCAGATCGCAGTCTTTTACTAACCTTAACTAAGTGCTGTGTTTCAAACAGTGCTACACAATAGGCTACAAGATGATGATTAACATAGAATTTGGTTTTCAGATTTACACACTTGCATCAGTATAAATACAATACTCTCATGTCCTAAAAACACTCTTTGGCTCAGATTTCTTCAAAATGCTGCTGAATTTTTCTGAATTTTTGCAAGAGATTATGTTGAAAGTCAATGTTAAATTTTGCCCCATGTTAGGTTGTTCCCTGTGCTCGCCTACATGAAGCTATACACCAGATATTCTGTTGGCAATTAATTAAAAAACACTTTGTCTGGGAGCATTTTATTGATTTGTTGAGTATTAATGAATTTCTGATTTGCTTTTACGTAAATCAACAACATACCCTCATTATTATGGTAATATAAAACACAATCTGATTGCAGTTATGTTCCATACTAAATGTATTTGATGCAGCAGCTCAGTTGTGTAGAAATGCAGTTTTTTAGGAGACAAGGTCAGTGACAGGAAAAACTAAACTAACTAAACTGGACTTATAAAAGAAAACTAGGAAAGGGTGAGAAACAGAAGTTACTGCAAGGCAGACGGAGGTGGGAAAGTCTGAGGAGCGTCTGGTGGACAGTTGTAGAAGAGCAGGTCTGCAAACGTCTAAATGAAGCTGGGATCTGAGGAAGGAAGAACATACAATAGATGATGGGGGCAAAGGTGTAGACTGGGTCAAATTTACACTACTGGAGGACACATGTCCTCATGACACATTTTATATTATAATGAAGTTTTGTATATCATATTTTTATTTTTATTTTTTATTTTAAACCTGTATTCGCTGGTTACGGGTTTGGAGCAGCTCATGAAACTGTAAACACATCGCTGACCTTGATATGGAAACCGTGTTAGCAAACAGTTTCTTGTAAACCCGTCAAGATGGCAAATGATGCAACTGCACCTGATGAATGTAAGTCCAATATTCACTCACCTCTTAACTGACAGAGGTGAGAGTCACCTCTAGCTAATGAACGTATGCTCCAGTATGTGATTACTGACTGTGGACTGATTGGTGCTGGGCAGACAGCGTAGTGTGTTTTTGGACCATTTTCGCCAAAAACTGATGCTTGCAGTGGCTAAAGAATGTTGCTAATGAGAGTTAGCTGAAGCTGAACAGTGACTCTGTTGGCCGTGAAAACAAACACAATGACTTGTGAAACTCTATGAGTTCTGGCAAAACGTCTTACATACATTACATACAGGTACCTGAAAGCATCTTCCACCACTCACACAGCATGTTGTTGCACTTTTTCCTTTCTCTTTCTTTAAAGTAGTTTTCTTTCCTTGTCTTTGTTCTTTTAATTAGGATCAGGGAAAGATGGTACAGTGGAGCTTTCATCTAACAAGTGAGTCGGTGGAGCAGAGAAACCCCGCAATGTTCTCCTGCATTCATGCATCATGTTCTCAGTGTACAACTCTCTCTGCTTCCTGCAAAGACTGTGAATTATTATTTATTGTGCAATATGTTGAATTTATGTGCATCTGTCTATCTGTTGCACAACTGAGCCTTGTTACCAGTACAGTATGCTGCACTGATACCAACTTCCATGTTGCTAACATTACTAATTCTACCAGTGATTTCAGGGGAGTACAACAAAAAATAATACTCTAAAGTGACTCTATGCAACTTTGGAAAAAAGACATAATATGTCTGTCCTCTTAATACAGTAAGTTGAACACATAAACAATAAAACACACCATTACTCAATTTAATCTTCTGAATACTTGCACAGCTGCAGCCTTGCCTGGTTCAGTATTACAGTAGCTCGATGTGGCTAGTATGTGATAATGTTAGCACAGAGAGATATTACTGATTTGTAATCCATAGCTTTATATATAATTTTCCCTTTAGCAGGCAAAAGTTACTTCTGTCAGCAAAAGTAACAGGTAAAAAGTCTTGTTTTTCTTCACCTAGCTTTAGCTTTCTTGCAACATATTTTTTGGGATCATAATTTTCTGTATAATTAAGCTAGTCTACAATCTTTCTCTGATCTTCTCAGTGCCTGAACTCAACCATAAAAAACTTTGGCAACGTTGGAGTTATATATCTGGATGTTGTACTGCAAGTTCAGATATTTTTAGGCTCTGTTGCCTCACAGCTAGAAGGACCTGATTTAGAATCCACCAATTGGCCGGAAGCCCTTTTATGTGGAGTTTGCATGTTCTCCCCGTGTCTGTGTGGGTTCTCTCTGGGTACTCCGGTTACATCACACAGTCTAAATGTAACAGGTATGTTAATGTGTTTTATATTTCCCCAAAAGTCCATCCATTAATTTTCTTTCTACACATATATTTG
>JAUMHL010000014.1:3803201-3813877 GCA_032362345.1 Sandelia bainsii
ACATGTTCCAGTCTGTGTAATAAAATGTTATGATCTATAGTGTCGAATGCAGCACTAAGATCTAACAAGACGAGTATGGAGAGAAGTCCGTTGTCTGAAGCTATGAGAAGATCATCCAGATCAAGTAAAATGTACACATTTAGTTTCTTTGGAGTTTTTTGAAGCTTTAAATCAAGCTATGAGATCCTTGTGTCATCAAAAACAGCCTGCATTCTGGAGAAGGTCTATTTTTCAATGGGGTCGCTGAAAAACACAGATTATATAATCTGCATAAAAATATCAATTACAGTGCTGGGTTGGATATAAAACATTATTTATATACAGAGTAAACAACAGTGGTCCTTATATTGATCCCTGGGGAACACTTTATCAACCATCTGAAGACTAAGTTTGAATCCATCAGCAACAACATGTTGAACTGTCAGAGAGATATGATTGAACCAGTTGTAAGCAGAAACATCAAAACCCACTGAAAGCAGCTTGTTTAACAAAGTGTTCAAGTCTATCAAAAGCCATGGACACATCAGAGAGTGCAGCAAAGTGTTGCTGTTTATCAGGAGAGTTAACAAAGCAACAGCAGCTGGAGCTGCAACAGTTATTGTGTTATGAGTGGGTCTAAAGCCTGAATGGGGTGACAGAATAATATTATCCTTGCAAACATTAGCTATAACAGCTTATCCTGTTAAGGGTCATAGGGGGCCGGTCCCAGCTGTCATTGGGAAAAATATGGGCAAAGAATGTTATACCTCTGAATATGTGACAGGTCTAAGTGAAGACTTGCTATTGCTGTATGTATGAAAGGAGGTCTGGGAGGACAATTTGCGATTCTAGACTGTTGCCTTCACTAAGCACTACAAGCAGAAATACTACTTGAAATTACTTACTCAAGTGGAATTACATACATGCTCTAAAATGTACAGAAAGTATAGAAATACAAGTACTGTTCTAAGAAAATAATGTATTTTAAGCAGTACTGAATTTGATGCTCTAACTTAAATGTACAAGTCTTGTTCAGATTTATTACTAAAAATGATGGCAAAGAAAAGTTATAGTTAAAAAAATAAATAAATAAAGTTTTGCTACTTAGCAACTGCAACAAAACAGCACAGCTGATAAGGATAGAGGTAATTTTACTGCCAGGCGGATAATAATCATTTATTAGTTTATATTGTTACTTTATATTTTATATTTCAATTAAGAATCAAATCAGCAAAAAGTAAAAACTAAAATGTTGAATGCTGTGGGGTAAAAGTAAAAATAACATAAAATGGAACTACTCCTTCTAAGTACAAGTGCCCCAAAACTCTACTTAAGTACAGTACTTTAAGTACAGTACAGTACTAAATGTGCTTTGTTACTTATATCCTCAGGACATGATACTATGAAATTCTCGCTTTAACTGCATCACTGTCATTAATAATGGACCCATTTTCTCTATTAAATACTGGTGGGAGCATCATGGAGGACTTGTTCTTCAAGGATTGTGCTAATTTTCATAAAGAGAAGGTTGTTACCCTCAAAAAAATAAGTGAGAAAATTGATCAATAATAATCAGTTTTTGCATTATTCTTAAGGGTGATGCTCTCTGAATCTGTCTGTCACTGTTTGATATGTTTAATTTGAATATGGGCTAGACTAATTCACTAGTGATTTCAAAATAAAAAAGCTATGACTTTCCTTGTCCTCGTTTAGTCCCAGTATCCAGGTTGGGAACAGCTTTATTAGAATCAGCATTAAAAGAAAAAATATTCTACATTATATTAAAATCATTCCAAATAATCAATAGAAAACACCTCTAAATCAAGAAACATGACTATGCAGGACCAAACAGAGTAGCTTATTCATCTATTGCCACTTAGTCACTGCATATGATGTGCATAGATTGCCTCCTCTGTAAAGTAATAATGGTTTGAATGTAAAGTTTGGTAAAATGCCTAAAATGAAGAATCTATCTATGACAAGAATCTGACACTTTCATTTTTCATTCTGCAAAAATAAAATACACCATTAAATAAATGTGCACATTGGACTGTGTGCCGGTCATTTTATTTAAATAAGCTAGCCTGATTTCTACTTTTGATACCAGCATTGTTGTCCACTACAGAATATTCCTTTATCTCACAGTACACACAGTGCTGTTCATGGCAGGAGAAGCACATTTGACTGGGGATGTACTGAAGTAAGTGGGCATGGGAACACACAGTTTACAGATTACAGTTCATAAAAGTCAACAAATTAGTCTGAGATATGAAATAATCTGAGTGAGTTGCATTTGTGCTTCCTTTCAATGTTCACTTCTCCTTTCTTTCCTTTTTAAACTCTTTCTTCTCTTCTTTTGTCCAGTAAAAATGGACATGTATACATCACACACTTTTGTGTGAATGCAGCCAATTACACAAATCCACCTCACTCTCATTTTGATGAAGCAGATATTCATCACTGTTGTGAAGATGTTGTTCATCTTTTGTTCACTTGTACGTTTACACATCCCCTGAGCTCATTGTCAATCATCAATGACTCACCTTGTCCTCATGAAAATTAATTCACAAGGTTTTAAACCTCTAAAAAGTCCCTGTTTTTCTGTGTTCTTCATCATCAATCAACACTTTACTTGTTTTTATGCCGTTTGACATTTACAGAAAAGTTCTGGAATTCATATTTGCAAAGTTGCGACAAAGGAGTCACAAGAGGTAAATCTAGTTAATATGAATAAAAAACTATCTGTCATTTAAAAAATATTTTTCCAGTTCTTTTGCCTGAAATTAAAGCAGTTTCAGATACATGCGTCACTTTCATATCTCACAAGCAGCAGTGAATGGCTCTAACGGGCTGTGAGATAAGATCAGTTATTCTGCTGAGTAAAACCTGAATAAATGTTATCACACTAGAATAAGTACCTGCTGTAAGGTCCTAATTTTGGCTGGGGAAGGAAAACACCTTGATGCTGGGTAAATGGAAAAGCTCAGATTTATTCGAGGTTTAATCCATTCATTCATACAATGATGGAAATTTCAATGCTCCAATCTAATTTACCAACACTGATTAGAAAACCTAAACTGTGGGAATACTGTAAATACCCATAAAATGAAAGCAGACACCAAAAACAACATTAAAACATGCTACAAGAGTTTTTGTCATCCCTACAAATTTCTTGTTGTATTGTTTAATCCCCTGAACCAATTTTAAATTCAAACAAACTAGTTACAACACGCTGCCAGGTTTCATCAGATCCTGCTTCTTCTCTCTCTATCATGCCCCTGCTCCATCAGCGTCTTCAGTCATCCCAACGGTGCTGCCAAGTGGTACGTGGACTTGCTTAAGGTCCTTAAAGACCTTTCACATCTCATCTGAAAGGCCTGTTCAGCTCTAACTGACTGGGTGTGTGGTGGTGGTGGGGGGTCTCCTGTATTTAACATCCTTATAGACTTTACGTCATTGACAGTTTGAGGGTCAGTGAAGGTTCTGAGTCATCCAGGTGAGGTTGTCTAGAAGTTGAGTCCTTGCAACTGGACTATCTTCCTTGTTAGGTTTAAATGTTTCACTGCTCATCCAAGTACATTCTTCAGTCTGAGGAAAGATGGTAGAAGACCTCATACTTATTCTACATGGTCCATCTAATCACGAAAACAGGCTCATTAGGAGGACAATGGACGAGGGTCTGTGAGTAAATGTAATAGTCACAACCCTTCCTAACCCCATTAAAGTGGCTAGTAGTAACTGTGGCACACATTCCTGGTGCATGTGTGAAGTAGTCTTGATTTTCCTGGGGAGGGATGAAAGGACAGCATGACATCCTTCAAATTAAGCTACACAGGTGATTCTGATCCTGAGGTGTTGCTTCTCCTGTGTTACGTCATTTCCTGTTAAGCAGTTCTTTACTTTCTGTAGAGCTCCGAACACTCTTCATTGCACTGGATATTATATTTCTTCTATTGTGTTTAGTTGATGAGGAAAGTTACTTTGTCATTGTAATCCGCAGTGTTTAGGATGACAGCAAATCTTCCTCTGTCCACAGGCAGCATGGTGTTGGTAGGAAACTATAAAATGAATGCAACAAAACTAAATTAAACAACAGAAAGTAGAACCAGTAAAATAAAATGGGTGGCTGGCCAGGCCAACCACACAATGGGCCACTTCAGCCAAATCTAAACAAAAATATTAACTATACCTAACATAAAAGAGACCTGCCATAACAAAAGTAAGTAAGTAAAACTAGTAAAACTAGAAACAAAGTCACTCTGGCTGGTTGCCACCCAGGTGGCTGTGCTGCCAGGAGGACAGAGAGCACGCCAAAGTCCCATCCACTCTATATGAACACACAGTCAGAACAGTCTTGGTGCACTCGAAAGGAAAACAGCATATACTGTAACGCACAACAGTGAGTCAACAAAAATGCAGATGGCTGGATTGACTCATGTAACTCTAATTACACACTATCTGCATGTGACCTCAACGACCCTCAAGGTGTTAACGACTTAACATCTCCACAAAGGTTAAATACCTGGGACTCACAGCCAGTCAATTAGACCTGAAGGAGGTTTTTGCATTAGAGGTGAAATGCCTTAATGAAACTGAAGCGAGCCCACTTGCCTCCTCCTTTGGGATAACAATGATCTGGATGACTGAAAATCTCCACAGACATATTCAGCCATCACCTCTTTACCACCACCACCATTATCCAGACTCCTTCCGGGAATATGCCTGTGCTGCTAATGGCCCAAGTTCCCTTATAAAAAAATGAAACAAATCCATGACATCACAGTAGAGTCTAACCACCAAATGCTCATCTCATATTTCTATTGTGAGAGCACTATGGCAGTAAAATGAAACCAAGGCACTTTCCAAGCCTGTCCTTTTACCTTCCCTCCCTTCTCCCGAATGAAATAATGTTAAAAAAAGACCCAACATATCTAAAATATCATGCCAAATGTTGTTTGACTAAATTACCAAGTAAATGCTTAAGGTACAAGTGTTGTATGGCAGAATAATTTCAGATAACCCTTCCATCTATATCTCTTCAATTTGCACATTGCAGCTGTAATTTTCCAAAAACTGATTGTCCAAAATTTACACCCACTTCACATGACTGGACAGCAGTACAAAAGGGAGAAAGGCCTGCCTCTGTCTTTTCATCGTCCACCCAACTACTTCTGTCACCTTTAGAGTAAACAACCAAGTGCAACACGTTGAATGTCTTCCAGAAGTGACTGTCTGAAAATGTGTGTTGCTAAACCCTCATTTAAATGATATTGCAACTCCCCCACTTTCTATGACGGCCCGGCTTTTCACTCTGCTTTCCAGTGTGGCCGTTAGGGAATAAACTATAAACACTTTTGATTTCTGACGTGGTCAGACAACATGTCATATGAACAACGTCTTTTCCAGTATAATCTGACTCCAAGGTTGTCAGGTTGCGTAATAAGAAACTTCCCACTCATTTTAAACTGTGTGAATAATCCTGCTTGTTCTAAAACACATACATTTCATACACAGAACTGTCAGTTTCTGCTCAGTTATGTTTGGAAGTTGTCTTGTTTTATGTAATGTTAAGCTTTTGACTGGATGGTGCAACGAATGCTTCCCAATAAAATTTGCACATGACAAAACTGCTTAGACTTTTGGTAAAAGCATGAACACACATTATATTGAGCCAATTATAAATACAACTACACCAGCTGGTGGGACCAAGTTGAACCAGGTCTGTTCCAGTGTAGGTCTACAACCATATAACTGAAATATGTAAAGATCCTAAGTCTTTAGAGGCAATCACTGCAAGTCGTTATCATTAAGAAATTCTTAATGAAAGGGAAACTTTTGGTATTTGTGACTGAAATCAGTGGTGTCACCTGAGGGAGAGGGAGCCATACTGTAAATAAAGTTAACCTGAATTAAGTTTTTCTTGGTCAAGTTCAGAAATTCCTAAATCTCTCTGTAGGCGACATCCACTGATCAGCCATAACATTACAGCCACCTGGTGGTTTTGGGCACTATGACCAGTCTGCAGCTACACAGTCCCATATGCAGTAAGCCTCGATGCAATGTATGTTGTGACACCAGGAGATCATGGTCTGCGTTACATTTTCCCCCTCCGGAACCCTGTCCACCATGTTTCCAGCGTACTAGTACAAAAGTCTCAGCATATACACAGTGCAAGGTGCTGGTTGTCATCTATCTTTTCAGTGGTTAAAAAACAGAAGGATTTGCAGTTTCCCACTGCCAGAACTCCAGTGAGCAGTGTGTTGTCTAGTCCATTTATGCAGTCATAAGATTTTTACTCCTTCCTGACTGTCAACGGCAAATATTTATGTGTGGTTTGTCCAGTGTTTGTAGGTTTAGCTTCGGGTTTGTCTCAAGCTGTGGGTCTGACTTGATTTAGTAAATAATATGAAACTAGCTAATAAGGATTTCACTCACAAACAAAGTAGTAGATTTAGGAACAGCTGCTGGAATTCAATCTTCAGCAATAAAATGGAAAGAGTGCATTTTACTTAGCATCTGTGAGAGGTAGTCTGCTGCTTAATTTAATACAACAATCAATACTGTCCCCGTGCAGCAGATGTCCCTCATTCTCAGTAATCTTTTAAAACATCTGAATGATGAACATGACCTACAGAGTCCGAGAAATCTTCTTTATCTGGTCTTTCTCAGTTACATTGTTATCCTCACCGTTCCCTAATATGGAGCAGTTACAAACCCTGCATATAGCATATACAAAATCATCTTCAGCATTTCCTCATTGACATTAAAAGCGTTTAGATCACACCATCTCAGCCTGTCACTGAATATCTGAGACTAGTACAACGTATAACACGGTGTTCTGTGTCACACATGCAAATATACTGAAGATTCTTGTTACAAGCAAATTTTCACTTTGGTTTTTTTCAGTGTCAATTCTCAGAGTGGCTGAGCTTTGGGAAAGAAATATAATCAAAGAGTGGATGATCTGAAGAGTTAATGTGGATCTGATGGATAAAAAGATTTATTAAAATAGACATGTCACTGTAACACAGATTAGACTGATTAGATACTGAGACTGTTGTAAAGCTGCATCAGTTACTGGATTTGGACTTAAATACACTTGGCCAAATCTTTGCAATGTACTGTTAAAGGTGTGCAACATGCAATGATTCATTCTTGATCTAAAAGTTAATAACATTTTATTCTCATTTGTGATATTTTATACATTTTAACCAAAATACAAAGATTTGAAATGAAATGAAAGGCAGTACATCAGTATACCTGTATTTGACACGATGTTCCCAGGCAACATGGAGCTGCAGTGTTTGCTTGGTTTTGAATACGCAAGGTCATGTTTCACACCACTAATAGAAAGAAAGAAAAAAGGAAAATAAAAGCCTTCTACTTACTGCGCAGATCAGTCACTTCTTTAAAACAATGCAAATCTGTTGGATATTTGTGTTGCAAGTCTCAAGTTGTATTTTTATTATTCATTTTTCATTTCATTCATTTTTTCCACCTTCAAAAAACACCTGGAAAAAATGTCCAGAATGCTTGTGAAAAATAATGTTATATTCTTACGACCTATTGAATTCAGGGGAAACTGTCATTTTCTCAAGCAGATAATGGAAGAAGGAAAGTGGACACAGCTGCTGGTATCATTCTGGGCCACAAGGTTCCAATCCAGCAGTGTAATATATTGCACGCGTACTCTCATTTTGAGGGAGATTTGTCATAATACCAAGTCGGCCAGATGCGTTCCCCCAGTTGAAGAAGCTTTTCCTCGCCCACTGGGTCACCCTGTCAAACACAGAGAAATATACTCTTTGTCATACTTGGGCTCCTACCATCTTACATTAACAGAGAGGGAGGGAACGGAAAGACCTCGGCTGAAAATTACAAAGCTGAAAGCGTCTGAGCCACAGATTGTGTGCAACTGTGTTTTTGTGTGTGTGTGTGTGTGTGTGTGGTCTTATATTGTGGAGAAAAGACACACAGTGAATCTGGGGCTGGAGAGAGTTTTATCTTCCCAACAAAAATCTGAATGGCACTAACGGCTCTTGGCAAAGAGTCTCCTGTTAAACTCCTGTTAGAACTGAGAAAATTGTGCAAGCTGATGGCTATAGTCTGTACAGAGTTGGACTTGGCGTGACTGACATACTGGCTGGTTTTTCCTCAGTGGTCATGTAATAGAGAGTTTCACAAACTGTGATCTAGTGTTACTATTGCAGGTGAGTCAGGTAAACTAGTGTCTGTCCAAAATGCATGACAGCAGTTAAAAAATTAATAAAAAAACAGAACCAGAAGTCAAAGTACAGACCCTACCAGCCTCACAATCTGAGATTTGATTGCTAGACATGGATCATCTTCACACAGATTATGCTCAAAAGGCAACAATTAGAAACAGATAATTCGTTTCACCAAATGCGAACAAAGCACTATAACACAACTTTGGGAGTCTGCTGTGTTCAACAGGCCTAAACCTGCCAAATTACCAGCACAAAAACACAGCCAGATAGATTGTAAAAGTCTCATGTTGTACTAACACATTTTAGAATGATGCAAAATATTGTCTACTAATCGTTGTCAACAAAATCACAGAAAATATCCAGATCATTATTTTCAGGGGGTTTCTCTTAACTTGGTCAGTTACAACACTTTCACTCCCTTCAAGTGAGTATTTATTTAGTAGATGCATTTTTGCAGCAATTACAGCATTGAGTCACTGTGTACACTGTGTCAATAGGCCTCAGTCAGCTTTGCAAACTCCTCAAGCTCTGTGAAGCTGCATGGGGATTGTGAGTGAATCTGGTTTGTTATATGCCAAACACTGTTGATCCGATGTCTAGAAAACTCAGTTCTGGAACTCATGGAACTCATTCAGAGGAGTCATGAATTGACACTGATTTACCAGTAACTGGACCTTCCAGAAACACGTATATTTATACTAGTCCTTGAAACAAATGGCTGCACCAGTGATGGTTTGGATTAGTTGCTTTAAAGTGGGTGAATACTTTATATATCTTTAATTACATTAGATTATTTTGTAGAGATCACAGAACATAAAAGGTATTATACTATTGATCAGATTTAAAAAAACTCAAATTAAATCAACCATGATTTAATGTTGTAAAAAATAAAGGGTGAGAACTTCCCAGGGGGTCAGTACATTTTACAGGGACTGTACAGTATGTGCTACTGTTAGATTTATGATATTTTGTGAACACAGCACCTGAACTGTAGTGACCATTATGAAGAGCTTGATTATCCATCTTTGAAGATACAATGCATCCTGCCAACAAACTGATGCGTTTGTCAGACAGTTTCTATACTCACAAAAAAAGCATGAAAGGTGTCTTTCATGGTATTCTGGTTTATTTATGAATTCTCTTTAGTTTCTCTGATGAGTTTGTCCCTGTGTTATAATTATCACTGATGCAGCACTCTGAGCCGCTTTACTTTGATTCTGACTGATCAAATAAGATCTGATGTTTAGCACTGTTTTCATGAATGCTTTAAAAGTTGTCTGCAATGAACATTTATTTCAACTGTGGCGTGATCTTACTGTGCATATGACAATAAACTTGACTCTTGAATTATTTTTATTTTGGGTTGTCGATCCATTTATGCTTCCATTTCTTGTAAATGCGATATCTCTGTGCCTTTAGGGAATTTCATCAGATCTGGTACAATCACCCACTTGAACTCATGCATGAACTGATTAGATTTTACTGTTCAGAGGTCAAAGTCACTGTCACCTTAGGTCTTTGATTATTGTCAACATGATTTCACAGGAACGCCTTGAACAAATCTCTTTAGATTTGGCACAATTGTCCACTTGGACTCACCATGTCACCATGATTCACGTCTGTCCTACTGTCCCATTGTTTTGAATGATATATCAGTAGAACGCCTTTAAGGAATTTCTTCAAACTTGGCACCAGCATCCACTTGGACTCAGTGATGAACTGATTAGATTCAAATTCCACTGCATCTAACACAAATGCCCACTGAGACTCATGCATGAACTATTCAGAATGAGTCTGACATGCATACAAACTGCAACTTGACCAGTGGCGGCTCGTCAATAGAGGGCGCTGGGGCGCCGCCCCCCCTGTCTCACATGAAGAAGAAGAAGATAGGAATCACAAGAAAAAAATTTTTTTAAACATGAACATTTAAATAAACTAGCTATATATTATACAGTCTGTGAGTACCGTGTATAATGTGCATTCAAGTGTAGTTTAAAAATGTTCTCTCACTCGTTTACCGCGACGTGTGACGTATTTCCTGTTCCTTTGGGGCGCAAAAATCTTAACCATAGACCTACACTATAACTGGAGCATGCGCACTGGAACCCCCTCCAATACAAAGTATAGGAGGACCTTGGGGCGCAAAATTTTGCTCCCCAAAGCCCACCCACAAGACTGATGTCACTGCTCCAGATCCGGAAATTCAAACGGAAGTTCACCGCAGCGTTTGTGTTTTGTTTACAGTCAGTTGGAGGAGCATTTTTTTCATCATGGATAATACAAATTCAGGTGCTAAAAACTGAACCGTTCCACAGAAGAACCCCACAGGAAAAGATTCGGCTTAAATAGCTTGGACCCAAACAGCAGGACATCACAATCACTCAGTCTGTCTCCAGAAACTGGTCTGAGAAGAAGTCCTGGCTAACTGTCTGTCCTGAGACCGGAGCTTTATTTTGTTTCACCTGC
>JAUMHL010000014.1:3823117-3836861 GCA_032362345.1 Sandelia bainsii
AAACATATACCTTTAAATAGCAAAATCAGAGAAACTGATAATTTTGCAGTGGTCTCTTATTTTTTTCCAGAGCTGTAGTTGTTGAGAAATTTCAGTCTGGACAAAAGTTGCTACGGACATTGCCATTGCTAGTGACATCTAATCTATAGGATTTATATTGAAAGCTGATTTCTTTCTTTAAGCTGGCAGCATCATTTTCAACTTTTTGGAAAGACAGATAATTCTGAGCAGTTAACATTGTAAACACAGTGTTTACATTGCTTTGCAACCATGAAAAGCTCCCTCATTACTGCCGTGCACCACACTGTGAGACAACGCCGTCACTGCACATAAAGTTCACAATCAAAAATCGAGTGATTTCTGTGTACTGAGCATAATATCCAGTTGGCATACCATGTTGTGTGGCTACTTCTCAGCATAATTCTTGTACAACTTGTATTCTCCCCTGCAAGCAACACAAAAGAAATAAATAATAAAAGTGCTGGCAAACAGGCAAAGAAAAAATAGTACACTGGTTCATGGGGGAAGGGGACCTTCAGGAGTCCCTGCTACCAAGGAGCTGGAGCCTGTTTCCTCCAGAAGGCAAACTCTAAAGAATCACAAGAATGCTTCATCCCCCTTTGATGTCTTTCTGTGATGAGAGATAAACCCTGATGGCAATAACAGACCTCTTTGAACAATAAAAAATTGAATCTCGGCGTAACAACACCAAAGGCGCAGAGAGGCAGTGTTTTGTAAACAAGCTGTTCCCTCAAGTGGGGGGAGCAGCATCTGCAGGCTTACTGCTGCTGAGCTGGATCACACAAAGAACGGCCACTGCCCTGTAAGAACACATCCTATTGTTATTTCCTTGTCAGCAAAAAAATATTATAGTAACAATAATGTTACATACAGTTATTAGCCCGTGGATAACATAATTATCTTCATTTTGTCAGCTATGAATTTGCCAACATTGTTATTTTTTTTATATACTGGCTGCACTTTAAAACAGAAACTTGTTCATATGACAGACGTGGGAATAAGTGTGTGCTTTAGTAAGTGGTTCGACTCATTTTTCATCCTTCTGCAGTTTTATTTTAGATTTCAGTAGCAGTGCTGTGTATTTTAAGGTCTGCTTCTTATTGTAATTATGAATGAAATTTTAATATTTTTGCTTTTACTGGTTTGTGTGCGCAGCGTGCCACAACAAAACACACTTTAACATCAGCGCCAAATAAATACTGCAAGAATGAAAACACTATGAGCTCTTCTGTTCCAGACCTGGCTCGTACTAACCTGACTTCAGACCTCTGAATTGTGGCCTTTAACCATTTCTGCAAAGAGAAACTCAACATGAATTCAGTCTGTTTATCTATCTCACTTTAAAGTGTGTAAAAACTCCCATTTATACTTTTAAATGCATTTTAAATTATCTCCATTAGTCCAATCCACCCACAAGTAAAATAACTGAATGTAGATTAAATAAGTTAAATATGAGTTGCTAGCATTTTAATCTGAATTAAAGTAGCTATATTTTATGCAGATATACTGTGTGTCCATTTCCAAGTGTGTTACTCTTATATAGAAGATGCTTACATTGCAGCCTCAAACAGATTGATTTTATTATGTGTTACTGGGATCTAATAGAGAGGTTTGTTGCACTGCTCAGCACTCGGAGCATTCGGTGAGAATGATGAGTGCCAAGAGTGCAGCTCTCCCCCAACTCACTGCCAGCTGTAACTGTGTCACAGCCACTTGCTATGTCAACAGGCCTGCTTTCCATCATCAATATTTATCAGTGTCTGCACACTGATGGGACGACTGCACCCTCCCACTGCACTCAGCTCGTGCGTCTGCATACTGTAACTTTGTCAGTGGAGGTTCCTGAGATGATGCTGGTCATACACACACAGACTTTCTATCCAAATAGAGGACTATTTGTACGTGCCACAAACTTTAGCAGAACAGTTTTGCTAACTGGCAAAACAGACGAGAACATATGGAAATATTTGAAACAAACTACTTTCTTATAGCTTCATATGGGAAGAAAATGTGCAAAATCATGTTGTAGATCTCAGATCACAGAGTTCTAATTAAGCGTTAAGCAGATACAGAAAATAATTGTAATGTCTAATCCAATTTTAACGAAACGTGAGGTGAATGTCATTGGGGTTGATTCCACACGTCTTATCTAGTCCATTACTTCAGCGCAGGTCTACTTTCCTGTGTCCTCTCTGACCTGGATTTGCAAACGCTGTCAGGCTAAATTCATGCGGCCGTGTTCATGTGAGAAGTGTCTTGGAAGAAGCTGGCACTGCTGCAGCGACGAGCAGATGTCTGGGAGGATAAATTGGCTGCAGAAAGTTTTTCGGGCACCTGTTTAATCCATCCTGGTAGGAGACACCAGACAAGACTGTGCTGAGCCACATTTGCAACACGACTGGGAAATGTCGGTTGTGGCTTTCGTGAAGTGACTCAAAACTTCATCAGCGACAAAACATTAACCAGCAACTGTAGGGGAGGTTTGTAGTTCTTGCTCAGTACCAGTATCTTATTACTGTTTATATTAATGCAGGAATGCCATCCAAATAGTATAGTGTGGGAAACTCCACTCATTTCTCATGTGTGCATCAAATTGACAACTTCATTATTTTTATCGATGCCAATTATCTTTTTATGTCAACACATGGTGTTTTGTGATCATAACCTTCCTCAGTTTTAATCTTTTACAGGTTCCACTTTAAGTACTAACTTATTTTCCACATTTTTACAGCATTTCAACATATCACGATGAATGTAGTTCTGGGAATTACTAACCTCAAAATCTCATGTGTTAATTTACAGAAAATGTACTGGTATGTGTAGACCCCACTTCTTTAGTCTCTTGCATTTTAGCTTTATTTCTCTCCAGGAATGTCTCTTTCTCTCAAGGCGCAGATGAATGACTCCATTATGTAACTTGCTTAAATAGACCATGAAATGCAGAAGCTCATTATCTCAATTAAAGGCCCAATCTGTGGTCTGGATGAAAAAAAAAAAAGAAGCTGCAGACACTAAAAATTAAAGCACAAATCCTGCTACCTCTCTCAAAATGATTCAAAGGTTTTCAAATACAGGACAAACTCAGCACCACAACTAATGTATATTTACTGAGCTAAATAATAAAATCTCAAAACGCCCTCTGGATCTTTGGGCCTCATCTCTCTGTGTTCAGCCATAAATTAAACTATATTTTACACTACTATAGATTATTTTGTCACACATACTGATCCTAATGATGAGAATAAACTTAAGTAAATAATCTCCTAAGACAAATGATAGCATGAGCCATTTCAGAAAAAATGGTCTAACATCAGTTGTTCTCAATGCATTGCAACCCTGAACTTATGTAGACATTAGGAGCAGCTGTATGAACCCAAATGTCTAAATCAGCTGAACTGGACATATTCTTCAATGGGACGAGCTTGATAACGCAACTGGTGCCGCTGTAAACAAAACACTGTGTCACATTCTGCCAACGCTCATCTAAACTAAAGTATTTCCAGTAGGGGCCTGAAACAATCTCCCACTGTGTGCTAGATGTGTGAAAGGGCAAACTTCTGGACCTGATTCTCCAGACACTGTATACAGTTCATGTGAGAAAACTGCTATAGTTACGAAAAAAAAAAAAAGCCTCTAGTGTCTGCAGGCAGTATGACTGTCAGACTGATGACATGTCAGATAAATTCCCAGTGGAAATAATAACCTTTAACCTTGAGCTGCCATGCTGGATCAGAACACATAACAGGTGACACAGGAGCACTTGTAAAGGAGATGCTCCTTAGAGTCATATCAGAGGGCTCTGGAGAGCAATTCCAAACAATGTGTTTTGTTATTTAATTTGGAGGACTTTGTGTAACTTGGACTTAAATTTAACCATTAAGTTTGAATTGATCACAATTTATCTAAAAATAACCAAAAAAGCTATACCAATATTTCTGTGTCATTCAAAGTTCATTTTGCAAATCCATGAATTTTCCCCTCTTAGATTAAACCGATGCTACTGAATATTTGTATTTCTGTTTAAACTTGTCAGTGTTGATATATGATTTAGTCTAAAACACTAGGAAGCAACCAAAAGGCCATGTCATGTCTGCTGTCCACGGTGCTGAATCTGGGCTGTCCTGGGACTGATGAGCTGATGGAAAGTTAAAAATGATGAGTGTACTTTGAATTTGAGTAACATTACAAAGACAGAGCAACAGTTGCAGTTTGACTTCCCACTATCAAGCACTAAATCAACATCAAGCAGACAATTAGGTGATTTTATAGCTAAACAAGTGTCGTCAACATCTGAAGACGGCAGTTTATTGCAGTATTTTGTTTGTTGTTGTCATTTAGTTCAGGCTTTTCAAAGAAGCCGTTGTGTGATTTTAGATTTGCTATGAGAAGTGTGTGAAAAGAGAGCACAAAGAAATAACTTTTTGGAATGTAGGCGATAAAGTGATATTGTCCATTAAAAACTACTGACGCGTCAGCTCCTTCTCATTCACATGAATTATTCTTCAACTATTTCCACTTCTTGTCTTTACCAGTAATAAAAAATATCCAACCCAGCTGCCCTTCATCTCTGTTTCTGAGGCTTTGCAGCAGCATGTGTGTGTGGACCATGAATAATTCAAACCTGTCAGTGTTGTGTCTACTCTGTATGCTTTAAATGGTTAGCCCAGTTTAAAAGTCAGCTCTGAGTAATCTATTATTTATTGTTTTAGTCTGCTATTGTCCTGGACTCTGCTGCCGAATGCTCTTGTCACATTGTTGGGAAATGTTTTCTAAAATATGCTGCATGGTTAATATGCTAATCCTGACAGCATGTTTTGCATTTTGACCGCGGTGCAACGAATGCAAATATCATCACTGCTTTAGATCATTGCCACATATTTTAATATGATTAAATCTGAATACCAAATTGAAAATAACTCATGACCAAGCATGGAGTTGTCGATGTTCCTCCATTTCAGAGACACATTTCAAACAAAGCCCTTAAATAAGCTCATACTTCTACCCTATAATCTGCTACCCAGCTAATTTAACGACCATTATGGCCACTTTGACCATGTCTCACTGCATTTAGTCGTGGTAATTACATGCTTTCTCTCTGCATTGTGATCAAATCCATTTTTTTCATCTGGGAAATTAGAGCATCAGATCATGTTATACTGGGAACGTTACCACATAATGGCTTCTGGCTTCTAAGGCTGTTGTGGTGACAGAGATGAACCTTCATAGCTCGATTTCAAGTCTCTCAATCAATGCACACATCAGACTTAGATTTTTTTAATTTAACCAAGAATCACAATTGATTAATAAACATATATCAGTCTTATCCAATTAATAGATTAGGGACAATTCTCATAATTTATTTATCATCTACAGTAGATGTTGTTGAACAGACTGTAAATCTGTGCATTGAGGCAAATTTGTAATCTGGTAACTGGGCTATGTAAATAAAATTTGATTTGATTTGATGTGACTTGAAGTAAAGCAGGTCAAGTGAAAGAATCAGGTGCACCACCTGAACATAGTATAACATAATATTCAGATGTAAAAATCAAAGCATTAATTGTTACATTAAAGTGAGACTACTTACTTTTATTTTGGCCACCAACTCGTACTTTTTCTATAAAGTAGAAAAATAGATGTGCTGACTAGGAGATACAGTCATATGTGTTCCCAAGCAACAAGTTGTGAGCAAAGGTCCTGATGTAAAAGTGAAGACAACAATCACACACTCACATAGCAGTGGGTGGTTGTGGTGAATCACTTCATAGCTTGCCAGCAACAAGAAAACTAAAAAAAGAACAAAAATGAAGATGACCACGACAAACATGTCAGGAGAAATGGAAGAGTCATCACCAACTGCAGTGTTGAGGTAAGTGAACGATTAACACGAAGTCAGCAGGCCAAATAAAAAGTGACAAATGGCAGAGACAAGAGACAAGACCTGTGATCTAACAATAACATGACGGGAAGAAGTAACAGATAGATAGCATGTCCTTAATCATCCGCTAACATCACTTCTAAAACTTCTGCTGCTGTTTTATTTTATGCAGTCACTGCTGTTTGTAGCCACATTTCAATATCTCAATGTTAAAAGTGAGTGCTACAAAATAAATTAAGTTTATAGGTCTGAGAAAATAAAAATTTTATTTATATTTAAGTTTAAAATTGATGTGTATTCTGTGCCATGAAGTTAATATGTACAGCGGCGAGAAGGATGTTTCAAACAGTAATGACAAAATTAAATTTAAAAAATCCAACTGCAAATCATGTAAATAAATACTGTTACTGAAGAAAGATTGTGTTGAATTTGTCAAGACCCACAGCTTTAAGAAACTTCAATCAGTGCATCACAAGTGGCCTTGGTCCAAATTGAATCTTAATTTCATTCAGCTGGTTTGCAGCATTTGATTTAGAATGCATCTACATCGCATCTCAATTAGAGGAACTGCGAGTTAATCAGGTTCAATATTGTGACTGATCTGCCTGTGAGCTCCCTTAATTAAATGTATCTGTCAACCAAATTCATTTGCAAGATGAAATAAAAAGCATTCTCCGTGAGCTCAAAATCATCATTGCTTAATACAACAGGGCCTTTAGCCTGTGCCTCTGGGGACCATAATTTTTTGCAGAGTTTTGTGAAGTGTTTTGTTTTGCTGCTGACAAACTCAAGTGAATATACTGTGTCTGTACAGTGGACTCTTGTTCTCGGAGTCATGTTTTGTTAGACCAACAGAATTTGCTCTGGAGCAGGCAAACAGCCACTGACTGTAGGCCTATTAAATCCTTTATGACATTGTCAGACAAATGGACTTTCAGAGTAAAGTGAAATTTCAGGGTAGAATCAAGGTTTATGCTGTTAAAATATGCAAACTGGTTGGACTGTTCCAGGAACAATGGTAACATGACCGTATCCACAGTACATGAACACACATTTGTTTACCTGTCAGTGTGTTTTTGTGAGCAAAGTGTCATCTTATGGTGAAACCTTGCAATTCAATCAATGCTACTTGAACAAGCGTATCCGGAGGCCGGCTGGCAACTGGCTGGCAGCTGCAATTCTGAGTGGCTAGGATTGTAATAGGTCTTTAGGGCTTTTGTCATGGAAAGTCACAGGAGAATATAATACTAGAATATTATAACTTGGTCAAGAGACAAGAAAGTATGTGCAAACAGTAAATCTGGTGAATGAAAATCCAAATCAATTCTCTTGTAGCTCTGTTTTTAGTCTCTACCATCTCCAATGTCCAGTCTACTACATGTCATGTATACAGTTGGCTTGTAGAACTTTGTCCTTTTGGAAACAGATGCCGGCTGCCAGTACCATTTCTTGCGCTATGCGGACTATGCAGATGCATAGGGCCCCACGGCCACTAGGGGGCAACCAAGCTATCGCTTTAGTCTCAAACTATTTTAGCAGAATTAAATGTAATTCAAATATCTCTCAGATTATATTTGCTCTGTGATGTTTAAAGAAACTTCTATAAACCATTGGGAAATGTTTTTGATATTATTGCAGAAACAGCTGCGCCGGAGTATTAACTTTGATTTGCTCTATACCAGACATGTTCAGTACTGGCATTTTGTGTTTGTTAGCTCAACTAGTAAGGAAACACTCTGACATTCCAGTGTCACGGGTTCATGACCAGTCTTGGCCATGATGTTATTTAATTTTTTTTCCCCCGTTTGATTATTCCTGTGTGGCTTCATGACAGTTAAAAAAGATAATTGTCACAATTATAATAATAAAATTGTTTTTAAACTGCATTTGTATGTAACTTTTGCTGTCAAATCTTTTTCTGAGAGGCCCACAGGAATCTTCACATCATCAAATCTATCCCTCTTTAAAAAAAAGTTTGGACAACCCTGCTTTTTACATAATTAGGTTTATTATGTAATAAACCAAATTGTTGAATCTCATAACACAAACATTTTGAAACATTGGATCTGATTTGAATCTTTGCTCATGATTTTGCCTGGCATCTTAAAAATCTTTGATTTGCAGCTGCAATTCTAAAGTTTGTAAGTTTCTGCACCTGTATGGTCATAGAAAGGGATTTTTTTTACCTTTATTATTTGCTATAGTCTATTGCTTGTGTCAACTTGAATTTTTCCTTTGTTGTTGTTTTTAATCTCAGTTTCGAGAACCTACTGTGATGCATTGCCACAAATCATTGAAGGGTTTAAATTCCTCATATTGATTCAAAACAGGGGCCCCCCAAATGATCTTGCATAGGGTCCCCAAAGAGCTAGAAACGGCCCTGCCTGCTGCAGCTGAAAACAACACTATGAGAGTGGTGTGAGTGAACCAAAAAAGTATAGTTGTGGCCAAACAACTGAACAATGAGTTGATATTCACTATAATGCTTTGTAAATCCAAGGCGGGCTGGAGATTTAACTGCTACATCTCTCTAATTGCTATGAGCTATTCCTTCCTTCTTGTCACATTGTTTTCACACTGAGAAATGATACGCTGTTATTATAAAATAAATACAGATTATAGAGATTAACATTACTGCATGATTTCATACATTTTTTTGTTTTCTTTACATTTTACCATCAAGAGCAACATTTTATACCAGGAAGCCTTGTGAATACAGCTCCACGCCTTCATTAATTCTCAGATTCCTTTATTAAAGGATAAGACTTCTGTATTGTTCCTGATGTCAACAACCCTATTACAAAGACCAAAACCAACAATGCATTTATCTTACTCATGCTTGCGTTGCCGAAGTCTGATATATCTTATTTCTCTGTTCTATAGAGCGCCATTGTTGCCCAAAAAGAATACAAACATAGTCAGTGACCCACACTGCTGGGCTGGCTGACATGTTTCTTCATTATGATGATAAACAAGGGCACTGTAATTTATTCTGACTCAATCTCACATGCCGTCATACTTACAGAAATACTCACTTGAGTATATTCCTACAGATGAGAACAGTCCCAGTAAATACAGTTTCCCTCCTGTTTGAGGAATGTTTACTAAAAAGTAGAGTACCAATCCTTTTAAAGACATTATTTATGCTTTATATTTACGGCCCCTTTTTCAAAGATTTACATCTTCAGTGGGAACAAATGTGCTTGTGACTGAGTGCCACAGAAAGCAAAGAAGTCAGACAATGTTGACACATCGACTAAGATACTGTTGGTTTTCTGTCATTTCTTGGGTGGGAGGTATGGAGTTTGTGGTGGATGGATGAACGAATATATAGATACTTTATTAATCCTAAAGGGAAATTCTGGTGTTGCAGTAGCCATTACACAGAAAAATACAACATACTGTGCATTTGCAGACGACAGTACAGAATAATACAGATAAATCTATTACTACACACCTGGTATGGGGGATGGGCTAGGATTTGATCCTGCCACCTTTTGCATCCCAGTCTGTTGCTTATCCCATTGAGCTACCAGGCCGCTGATCATGCATCTTGCTCTCCACCACCTGCTCCAAGGGTTCCAGTGAAGTCCCCAGCACACCGCCAGCCTTCCTCATCAGTTTGTTAAGTTTATTGGTGTCATTGATGCTGCAGCCCCAGCACACAGCAGCAAAGAATATTCCCCTGGAAACAGACTGGGAAAAGATCTGCAACATCTTGTTGCACACATTAAAGGACTTAAGATTCTTCAAGAAGTAGAGTCTGCTGGGTTTAGCACATTGACTCTTTTTAGGTTCCCGTCAACCTGGTTGCCCTTTCTACGCTTCATATTGTTAATGCTGGAGTTGGTTCTCCAGCTTCCTCCTGTAGGCATCCTTACTCTCCCTTAGTCTAACCTTCAGCTCTGTCCACACAGATGTCACCTGGTCCTCGTCTCCCACCAAAAAGGCCTTCTTCTTCTTTGCTGACAGTTAAAGTAATACTGTATGTCTCCATTTATATCTTTAAACCCACGGCCCGGTTAGTGCACGGTCGTGATCTGAAGCACCCTTTTTAAAACGGACTGACCTTCTCTCACTGTTGCCTCTGTTAGAACCACTTTCTTGCCTTTCTATACTGTGTGAGGTATTTTGGAGTCAGCAAGTCAAGGCCTCTTGTCTGTCACAGGGAGGCTGACCTTATTCTTTTTCAGTCTCTGACAATAGGCACTACAGCTTGCACTACCAAGCTGTGCTTTCACCTACTCTTTTCGCAATAAATGAAAACCACCACAACATAAAGTCCTGTGGAAAACTGGCAGCACCATTTTGTAAACTTTGGGAAACAAATGTCATGTCATGAAGTGCAATCAACATGTGCCAGGCAGAAAAATATGAATGCCTCTTGAGGTAACATTTGGAGTTGCTGACATTAACAGCAGCAGCTACAAAATGACCTTTAAAAGGGGAAATCCTACCAAACTACAGGTTTGGGAACTTTTCTGAAATGTTGCCAAATTCATACCCTGTGAATTTGTTAAATATCAGCGCCCAACAGAGTAATGTCGGTGTGGGTGCATGAGAAGGCTGATGCAACAAGGTGAGAATTTAAACTAGAGGTCAACAAGACTTTCAGTGGGTGTGAAGTTACTCTTTAGGGATTACAGTGCATTCTAGCTCAAAACAAGCTTCAAATTCTGTTGCAGATTCTGGATCTGGATATGCTGCTTTTGTGCGATGTGTTTTCCCATTAGGATCTTGGCTGCTATTAACAAACATGTGGAAATCCGTAAACAAAGGCAGACACAGACACATTTCTTTTCCAACAAAATATCCTGTCTTGCAATACATTATACAGTTTTTGTAACTACAGCGTTATTAAACTGTTAATAAATGACATGTTTCATTCATTCAAAAACTGTGTTGCATTGCACATCATCAATGACAAATCTGTCCGATCAATGCTGTTGATTTGATTTTACAAGTAATTATTTTTACTGTCCTGGTAACTTATGTTACATAATGTGTTAAACCCATAGTAAATAATAAAGTGTTTTCTTTAAAATCCATTCATATCACTTAATAAACTCACTTTCTGCTTCAGGGCCCACTGGAATCAACATGATCCTGATTGCCTCTCACCTGACTGTGGCTGAACTCCGTCACAGCATATTTGCATAAAGTTGGACTATTCTCATCTTTCCCCTCTTGCATCACTGGATTTTTCTTTTGTCTCTGTCTCGCACAGCGGAGTGTACTGAGAGACTACGCAAGCTTTTCACTGACATTGAATGGCTGCTGTTGCTTGCCCAGCGATTTCTTCTTGGTAGTGTGAACAACCCCGTAAAGCTGCATTAATGGATTTTAGGCCACCGAGTGGCAGTAGCACCCCAAAGCGAGCAGACAGACACTGTCCAGATACAGTAGATTATTGCCTTATTAAATTGATTTGTCAGCTAATTTTGCCATTTACACTTTCAGTAGCATTTGCATTAATCTGAAGTTGTCTCCAGCTGAAGAAGTACAATGTTCATTCTCTTTAGAGCTTTTGTCAGTTTACAGTATATGTACCCCCTCTCTGCTAGAGGTTTTTAATAACCTTAGTTATTTTTTTCCTGACTAACAATTTTAATACTAGCCAAAAACAAGTCACCTCAATGACTCCACACAAGTACGTGCACAACTACACTGCTAAATTACAGTAATAAAAGTGATTTATCAACTAAATAACTTTTGCCTTGGAGAGAACTGTGCTATACTGTTAGCAGAGCATCAAAAACAGTAGTGAAAACAATTTGCTTCATCACTGGATATGACCGGTGAAGAGGAAATGTCCCTGACCTAGCGACAGTCAGAGGAGAATAGCTCAACAACAGATGCCTGTGAGTCATTTATCTCACTTGCACTTTGACACTGAAGCCGTTATTGTCTGGCGTCTGCACAGAACAGCTCAAGCCTCTCACATCAAAGCAGCTGCACCAAATGACTCGTAAATGGAGCCATTTTAAAATCAGAGTATGATTTATGAATATTGGTTCCATTGAAGTGCAGTTTCAAGGGTTGCGGTCTTCACTTTCTACACAGCAAAAGCCAATAAAGAGAAACAAAGAGACCAAACAAGATCAGAGAACTTACATATTAGGAAATACATAAAATGAGTTAACTATAGACCTGATTAACTATAAAAACCATCCCAAAGGTTTATCCTTTCATAATTAGTCTTTTTTTTTCTCATTTATTCATGGCTTTGAGGGAATATTTTTCAGCACTTTTAACTATTGCCTGTCGGTAAAAAACACATTTACATTAACGTTTGGTGTAATTTCCAGCGAGTCACCGCGAATCACGTACAAACTATACTGCTGGGATCTTCTGTATTTCATCTGATTACATAAATACAAGAAAGACAGTGAAAGTGACTGTGATGAGCATGACAACTGACATACGGTAAATACAGAGGAGTACTGCCAGAAAGTTTGGTTCTGTTCCTCTCTGTATGTTCTGGTGCCAACGTTTAAAACGTTTTTTGTTTTGTAATACTGGGTGTTGTGTACTTTTTAAGCAACAAGAGTGCAGGACACATTCATGGTTATATAACCGTACCAAGTTGAAATTACACAGTACACATCATTATTTTCCTTAAAAATTTAAATGTCAAAACAAACACTTTGTCGATTTCAGAACAACTTGTATATATGTCGTACTGACAGGAGCAGATATAAGAAATAACCTATATATAAAAGTAATCATAATAAAGTAAAAGCATTTATTACAAAATGCAAAACAAATATTAACATTAAAAGGCATTAAAAGTTTTGTAACTACCTTAACCAAACAGCAGCAGCGGTCTATCCACAGGCAATTATTGCAGGTGTAATCTCCACAAGCTAACAGGCTAAATAAGCCAACACTAACGCACTAACAGGCTAACTGTCATTTAAGTGGAAAACCTGGTTAACATAATCGGGGTAGGGATTAGTGAAACCTGATTTCTCCAGGTAGATTTCTCACAGAGAACTCAGATTACTATTATTATTATTATACGCAATCTTTTTACAAGATCAAGTTTCAGTGTGTATTTCTTTAATTCAGATTGTTTACACTGTAAAAAGGAGTACAGTGACTGCCTCTGTGTGCCTCTCTCACAGTGCTGTCAATCATCTGCTGCATGTATACACAGATTTCCAGTAACCTGGTTTCTTCAGTGCAAGTAAACTTGTTCCCCAATTACACTTGTTTGTCTGAGTGACCCGGTTACTTTAATGCATGTAAACCAACCCAGTCGCCTAAAAATGATGTTCCTATACAACTAAACTGCAACTGCAACTACATTTATGTGGTGAACGTAATTATCATGTTGTGTGGAAATGTATTTTTCGAATGAATGACGCGCTACATTCATTAACAGAAAGCAAGTAGCAAGCATGGTGGTTAGTGGGCGTATAATGTGCAGGGCTGACAAGCCACAGACCCGAGTTCAAGACCAAAGTCCCTCATGAGGTTGGGTTTAGGCAAAAAAAGTAGTGAGGTTAGAGAAAGATCATGTTTTGAATTAAATTGTAATGCAGATTTGACTGTCTTTTGTGTGTGTGAAGCGACTGTTATATTTTCGTCGTATATTTCTCTGACCCCAACCCAGTGCTGGGATGCCTGAATCCAATAATAAAACACTTTAATAACACTGGAGTCACAAATCTGGATGTTGAACTGCAACATTGGATATTTTCGCAGAAGAGAAAACAGGATGTTGAAGATATATTTACGTATATTTTATAAATAAATGTCACGATTATATGTACACTACCAGTCAAAAGTTTGGACACACATAGAAATGACCATGTTTGTGAAAGAAAAGCAGATTTCATA
>JAUMHL010000014.1:3842203-3859098 GCA_032362345.1 Sandelia bainsii
AGTGTGAACTTTTTACGTTTTCCATAAATTTCACCTGAAAGCCAAATATCCTTGACTTTTTGTGAGTAGTGTATCTTTACCTAATCAGTTCAAACCTGTCTACTGTCTGAAACTATACCAGGCCGTAGCATGCAGATTCAAATGAGTCGGCTTGTCCTCCTCCAGTGACTCAAAAAAATGAAGTGATTTTAATGGACATATCTACAAAGTTGTAAAATGTTCATACTAAATGTAACAAACCTTTTGTCAAAGTCTTGAACGTCCATCTCTTGTGCAACACAAGGTAGAGACTGTGGCCTGTGCACATAATCCAAGAAGCAATTATGCTTGCTTTAAAATGTATTTGGCACAACAAAATTAGTAGTTTATAAATCTAATCATTAGGAGACAGTGTTATTAGGCTGAAAGTTTTAGCAGCACAATGATGGTGAGGCTGCATGCTCTGATGCAATTGTGACAGTGTCTGAAAAATTATCCAAAGTAAAGTGGAGCAAATGTCTCTCTGACTGAAGGAATTAAAGGTGGCCAAGTGTTGTGAAAAGGTTGGGCTTGACTAGGCCTCTCTAATTGCATAAGCCTTGGCCTTTCTCCAGGGGCCTCCCTTCACTTTATAAATCATATGAATGTCTGTTTTAAACTACAGCACTGCAGCCACTGGTTATTTCTGCTGCAGGTCTTCAATCCTCAGCCCTCCAATATTACTTTCCTTGCTACCTAATAATTCATAGCTTCCATCAATCCTGCAGCCCGATAATGTTGCGCTGTTGATCGATTTGGAGGACGCAGCCACTGAATCATAATCATGGAACAAGCTTCTCTGAGCTGTAAACAAAGTTAAAGTTGTTCATGAGGATGGCTCATAAAGGTAAAGAACCATAGTGAACAGAGCCATTCTTTGTTAGAAAAGTGGCAGTGATGGCCATTAGTTCAGAGCCCTGAGGTTGACATTGGTCAGGGGAAGGGATGGGATGTCTCCTTTAATCAGCTGCCTCTCCACACGCCTTTCAGTGGGTGCCAGATCAATTTCACAGTTCTCTTAAGAAGAAATTTTTCTAAGATGAAAACGCATTTCATCTGCAGATTCACTAGAGATTTAACATGGGTTTTAAAAACAGTGACTGTCAAATTCACTGATGGCAAAAAAGTCTAATCAGCTCTGTAAATATGTCTTGACCAATAAAATGCTTTTCATATAATGAAAAAAAGACTAGTGCAATTTCCACATGGGATAAAGTCAAGGACTGCAAGTATACAGGCTGATGTGTTAGGATTGTTATAAATCTGAGGGCTGGACCATTCATCTTTCCATGATCCATTTCACCAGGTGATACTCTATGAGTCCAGATAAGAGATATGAGGGGCTGAGTAAAAACTGACCTTCACAGGTCACTTTGCCATTGGTCACTGACTCTCTTTTTCTTTTCTCCCTAAAAGAAACAAACAAAAAAAAACAATGCTTGGGGAAACCCAATGACAATTGACTGTGTACTGACATTATATACTATGAATCTCTGTTCCTTGTGTGCAAACAGAAGAGAGCTTTCACTCATGTTATTGTGAATTCACAAATAATAACCCGTGTGCGACACAAATTGAATGCACTACACTCTGCTGGCTTCTAAACAAGCTCATGTGGTTTTTGAGAGTCTATACCATAACTGAAACTGAAGCCTCTCATATAGTATTATGCAGAGTTTTCCCCATCTCCAAAAGTTTGTGAGTGCATTCTCTCTGGAGTGCTCTTTCTAGAGCATGGTAAATTGGCTTCACAAACCTTTGATTAGACAATCCCCCCTACTTTCATTATGTTTGCTGTCGATGAGTGATTGCCCGCATGCTGAGATAAAAGACTAGTCCGGGAACTGAGGTGATGAGGCGAATGGGACATGATAATGAAATGAAATGAGGCATGAACATTGTGTGTTGCTGTTATCACTTAAGAACATGGAGAAAGGGTAAAGGGACCTGAGAGATCCCAGCTCTGCCTAATTCTTTACTACTTTAACGGGCCTTCTGCGCTCTGCTGCTGTTGGAGAGTTCATCTGTATTCTGAATACATGTCTGCATATTTTGATTCAAAGTCTCTGGAGAGAGTTAAACCAAAAGTGGAAAACGGTTAGTCTAGCCTCAGTCCTGTGTCTATGTAAATGCATCAGCATGGTAAATGCTGTATACATTTAAATATCAGGTGCTGGGATTTGCTTGCCTCATTTTACATCAGGGCAAAGGGTTAAAAGGAGTCAAATCACATTTACGCTTCACAGTTTACTGGAAAATATACCAGCTCAGTGCTCACTGTTACATTTTCTTATTGCAAGCTTTTCTACTGCATGAAAGCACGGCCATAAAATCTTCAATACATCACTGCAAACCATTATATTTGTATTTATTATATTTATGCCAAGACACAGAAACACATGACTAGATAGCATGACTTGCTGAAAAGCAGTTTAAATGAGTCACCTTTATTAAAAGGCAATGCAGAAAACAGCAGCCAAGGGCTTGGATGAGAAGTGAAGTTGGCATACTAACTGTGGTCAGTAACTAGCAGACAGGAACACCAAGCAAACAAGCAACGTCCAAAAACATGCAGGTCAAAACAACTGGCAGGCAGACAGGTGAGCACCAGAAGGCAGGAATGGTACATCTGGGATGGCACAATAGACGAACTAGCAGAGTGGAAACGAGCTGCTATATGGGGAGCTAATGAGGGAATAGGAAAGAGGTGAGCTGGTGGGAGTGTGGGGGTGTGGAATCGGGTGACTGGAAAGGTGGGAAGTGCTGGGATTACTGCAGGGCCAGTGAGAGTGGCCAGGTCTGAATAGACAAGACAGTGAAAAACAGCAAGGCAGAATACAAATGAACTGTGACATATTTGTATAGATGTGGGATCCAGAGACTTAAAAACGATGTATTTACATTTTTGAATGATGAACACGTGTGCAGTGTATTTAGAAACATAAAAACTATCACTGCAAAGTTACTTTCTGATTGAAGAAAACTTAATAAAAAGATCATTAGTAGTGTTAAGCCAGCTGTAGTGAATGTATCAGCCTTATGAGCAGTAATAAAATGTATGGCATTTTAGAACAGCATTTCAGAACAGGAGAGTTTCAGGTCAACACTAAGGTCCATCAGCCTGCAGAGGAAATAATATTGATCTCAACAAAAAAAGCATACAACATAATGGAAACACTGGACTCAATATCAACACCCTGGACACATCACTGAAGCAAAACTTAATCTCTCTCTCTTAATCAGTCTATCTTGAAAAGTCGTTTAGCCTGAAATATTAATTATTTTACTGAAACAAGTTAAAAAGTAATCTGAGAAGGTAAGATAACATTTTTTCTCCACATCACAAACCTCTCTCATTACTATGGAGCGTGGGGAGTGCCACAATACAATAAATGTAACAAGCATTACATAAATATTTAAATGTGCCATTACATTATTAAATACTGAAATTAATTCACACATAATCTATTAAATATAAAATTTATTAAATATATAAGTAACCAAATATATTCATTTCATTAAAAAAAGCATATATAATTATTTCACTATTTAATTATTTCATGGTCTGTGTTGCTGCACATCATGAATTAATTTTATCTGTCAACTTTGCCCATCAAAGTCGGTGGGCGGGTCTAACACTGTTTTCAAGTCAGATGATTGGTCTGGTCTGAAGGGATTTTTCCAAACATGGTGGTTCTCCTTAAGGAGGATCTGAATGAGTTTCTAACAGGTTGGTGACAGACTTTCTAAACCTGATATTAAATCGGGAGTTGCTGACACAGATTATTTGACAAGTAAACAACAACAAAATTTATTGAATTTCTTGGAGTTATCAGCTTTGTGGTCTGCCAAACAGCAGAAATAAAAAACTGACTTTGATGGGCAAAGTTGACAGATAAAAAAAATTCATGATGTGCAGCAACACAGACCATGGAATAATTAAATAAATACTGAAATAATTAATGAAATAGTGAAATAATTATAAATGTTTTTTTTTTATTAAATTGATATATTTGGTTACTTATATATTTAATAAATTATATATTTAATAAATTATGTGTGCAACACAGACCATGAATTAATTAAATAAAAAAGTGAAATAATTATATATGCTTTTTTTTTAATGAAATGAATATATTTGGTTACTTATATATTTTTATATTATATATTTATATTTAATAAATTATGTGTAAATTAATTTCAGTATTTAATAATTTAATGGCACATTTATTTAATGCTTGTTATATTTATTGTATTGTGGCACTCTCCACGCTCCATATATTACAGCCATTGTCCTCACTGAAACATATTTGGTCTCAAGGTGCGAATTTCAAACGAGCTTTTCCAAATGCACAAGGGCAACTTGACCCATACATACCAGTCTTAGAGACACATGATCATGCTGTGTGGGTTCATGCTGTATAGGGCACAGTGCCATATAATTACATTCACTCTGATTGGACTAGAAAGTAATAAAATACTCTGAACAGACAGTCCTCAGTCAACGTGAACAGACCCTTGAGTTTCTACCTAGCATTACAGATATAATTACCAGTCACTTCTAGCTTTACAACATTGTTATGTTACACGGTAACAGTTTGAAGCATGTATTACATTAAAAAAGCACATGGAAGAATAGGGACAGTGCAGCAGGATCTCAGACCATCAGCAGGATCATAACCATTAAATTGTTATTGTTTTGTGGTTCTTATTAAAATCAGCAGTATCTGTAGGACATCAACATTTATGAATGATATATACTGTATACCATTTTTTTAAATTCCAATATTCATATTTAAATTCGATTCCCTTTTTCACGTTGTTACAATTACTAAATGTTATGTTAGGTTACTGCTGATGGAACTGGAAAGTTTCTTACTGACCATCCAACTTCACAAAAGTATGCAACATCAGAAAACAAATAGCATAATATGACCCCTTTAAGTCGCCTCTCCCTACCCTGATACAGATGTCACCAAAAATAAAACGTCATTATGGGGTAATAATAAGCTGCTTGCACAGATGACCTATAGGGTCGTTTTTAGGGATTTTAATGCCTGCAGGGCAGCCACACCTGTTATTTGGGACAGGATTGTGTGTGATGTCAGCCTATTAAACTTCAGTGTTTTCATCATAGTAGCCTTATTTCTCTGTGGCTATAGAGCCAGTCAAATTAGTGTCCTGCACTTTGTCAAGAATTTATCATTAATTATGCATAAAACTTGTGGTTGGTATGTCTATCCCACAAGTACGTCTGGGAGTTTTTATATGACATGCTAATTATGTAACCCCCAAGCTACCTCCAAATGAATATTCATATAAAGTCTCTACCCACATTGTGTTCATAAGTCAAGGTTAGGCACCAATGCTTTGACAGGTAGATGCTGTGGGGTAAGCCTTGATTTGTTGTTTTGTTATAAAGAATGTGCATTTATGTGCTTTATGCAGTTAAAGGTTTGTTCAACTTTTACCACGTGTATCGTGCATCACCCTGTTTTATATTAGGATGCATATTCTCTTAAAATGCTGGGTGTTATTGTGGATTATATTCCTGCTGCAAGTCTGATGACCTGCTTGATTCAAGTGCATATGTGATTCAGGCAGTGATTTATGGTATCACCTTCTTATTTGAATAATAGTGCATCAAAACCTGCATTACTGTCTAACTAACCATAAGTATTGTAATCTGGTCCTTGAATAATTCCCCTTGATAATCAATGGTGCAGAGATCCTTGTATGATTTATTATCAGATGAAATGACACCTGGAGTTAACAAAGCATAAATGCAAAGAAGAAGAGGCTGCTGCAGCTTCTATCCACTGGAAAAATACTACTACAGTTTCACAGAATAAATCCAAGACTACTGGTAAAACCTGGAAAATATTAAATGTAGGTTATGTTTTGCATTATTTGATGAGAATTCCAGCATAAGAGGTAAGAACAGAAGCAGAACTTAAACAGTGTTTACTACTAATCAGTGGACAATCTACAAAACTGAATATTTAGTTTCATCAGTGTAGAACTAACCCTGGCAGAACCTTTAAGGTTCCCCCTGCTCCTTATGGGGATTGAACTGGCCTTAATCCACTTATCCACAGCCCAAGTTCAAATGGCAGATAGATGCCAAAGTCACAAATGACTGTACAGAAGATTTATGACATCACTGTCATAAATCTATAAGACCATCAGACAGGCAGCATCAGTCACCAGCTGCCTAACATAAACAGTGCAGGATTGAATGCGGCACACTTTGTGTTGAGCTCTGCTACTGATACGTCACTTGGGGTTATCAAGTGGGTGCCTCTTGTCACAAATGTCACATTGAACCAGGTCAGTGAACTCAACAGTGTTTTCTAGCATTAGGCAGGAGGGTAAGAGAACAATTTGAGCCTCAGTGGTGTTGGAGAGCTAATGCGATACCATCTTCTATTTTTACTCCAGCCTTCTTGTTCCTCAAAGCTGAGCACTCTCAAGGTGATTTTAAATTGGTCAGCAGCACACTGCTTCACTTACTGATGATATATTTATTAATTTACAATATTTTTGCCCCAAATGTGAATGAATATACAGTTAATATTAAAAGAATAAGAAATACACCAACAGTAAATAAGAGTATGCAGAAGCATTTTAATTTTTAGTTACAATATAGTGGTGCTTTACTCCAGTGCACTTCTCATATTGACTTTTGCAGAGTTCATACCCCCACCACTGCAATTCTACCAACATGAACTGATTTTGGTACAAAGTTTTGCTATATACTCTAGCCTTAATGCTGGTGTGACTTCATTGTCCACTTTATTGTTCCATGTCAAATTACACTGTTATGCACCCATAACTTCCTTATAGCTGCAGCTTTAAATGAGGAGCTACTTTTCATTATAACTGGTAACTGCTGCTGTGAATAAGAAAAACAGCTACATTTGCTGTGAATATTTTGGGGGTTAAACAGTAATGATTACGAAACACTGAGAACAATTACTACAATACTACTATGTTACTGTTTAAGCGGCAACAAAGTGAAGTCAAAGTTCTTCACAAGAAGCTACTGTATGTGAAAAAAAGGGGTTTCCTCCTGGTTGTTCCTTAACTCACTTTCTCCATTATGCAGCTGTATTTTCTCAGGTTTCGTAGAAAGAACTCTTTCCCTGAATGGGCCATATTCACATCTTTCTCCTAAAAATGTTCTGATTTCCCCTAGATGTTTAGTAACTCAGTTTAGTTCACATTGGAGACATTGATTTTTGTTTTTCAAAAGTAGGTTTGGCTGATTCTATCTCAGAAGTTTGTAGATTTCACTTACGGGCATACAGACCATAAGATAAGTCACTTTTTTCATTTGAATTGAATATTTATTGACTGTGTTGAGGTGTAGGGCTGAGCAATGGTGGACCTGTACTCATTTAAAAATGAACCATTCCAGAAGAATGCCACTGTTACGTTTCAGGTTGGTCTCCGACTTTTCTTAAAGGTCCCATTAGCCCTTTCTATTTTTTTGAAGTTATTATTTTGATGGGGCTCCACCAAAACCTAGTCAACACTATTACTTCTCACCTAGAAATTAGGTTATATATTCTAAAACTGTTTTCTAATTATATTGAGGTGACAAACTTAATCACTGCTGGATTCATTTTAGAGGCGACTCTAATTTTTGTGCATGAAGATCTACATTTACTAACTACTATGTTTCTGTTCTGCCTTTAGAATTGTGTCATTGTTACTTTTCTATTTTTATTTTGGCTTTCATTGTGGACAACAAAAACAGAATTTCATTGTACAGGAAAACAACTTTGCATATGACAAACATAGAATCTTGAGTCTACTCCAAGGCAGTTGAGTCCTACAGTATAAACTCTAACCATTAAAAAATGAATGCTGTAGTCCCTACGTGCGGATATTAAACATATATACTGTAAGATCCAATATATTGACAAAAATGTGAAAACTAATAACTGGTATATTTTGCCTCAATATTTTTGGCTTGTCAAATATGTAAATTAGCAACCCCTATTAGGTTAATACATGTAACCTGGCCCACATTATGTCTCCTTAACAATATATATAATATAATACTGTATATATTATTATTATTATTATGTCAATGATGTAACTGTACTTTTTCACATTACTGGTAAATTTGCAAGCAGAGCGCAGTGCAGAATATTTCCTTCACATTTAATATCCCAAATGTCCAGTGCCAAAAATTCACATTTGGAGGAAGATGGGGAGGGTTAAACAGTCACTCGACAGAGTGAACTGGGACAGCAGTACATTTTCCATTAACATGAAATCAGAAAAGGAAGGCTTGAAAATGAAGTAAAAATGGAATGTAGCAATGTGGAAAGAGGCCCTATCCCTGGGAGCAGACAGGGTGATTACAGCAGTGTAGTAAGTCATATTCAACACTGGTTAAGGACTGAGGTGAGCAGTGCAGAATAAGTCAGGCCAGACCATGCTCTAATCTTTTGAACTTTTAAACAGGGCTGTACTAGTTGATCTGGAAGCTTTAAGAAGAGCATCAGAGGCAGCAAATAAGAAAATAAAGAGCAACTCTCAATTAAAATTTCTAAATTAAGCTGCATCCATCTGTTGCTTTTTGTGTGAATTACGTTAACGACCGAGCAGTACTGACTCAGTCCACTAATGCTGGTTCTTGGCACAGTACAGAGTGCAGCTTTTCTGATACTAAACCAAGACAAAAAGTGATGCATTGCAGTTCATTCTCTTGTGAATGCAGTGCCAGTGACAAATGGTGCTTGAAGCACATGATTAAAGCCAGTGTTCCTTTGTCATATTCACCGTTGCTGAATAACGTATTGATCAATTCTTCGCAGTTGTGACTCAAATGACGATGCTCACGAAAGCACTTGAAGTATTTGAACTGATTTCGGAAAACCTTTCCTGCAGAAAGTAAGGCAATTCATCTTGACACATGCTAAATTGGCTTTTCTTCATTATGTGGTGCATATACAAAGCAGTACAGTTGATTGATAGTGTAATTACATCCACTATAATTTTGCAAAACAAAGATGCTCTAAATGGAAAATCCCAACATTAGGACATAATAATCTTTTAGTGCCTTCTGTTAAGATTTTTATAAAGATTTCAGCACAGACTGGGAGCTCCACACATCGTATGCATGTGGTCTGCCAGTTTTATTGCTTTATACATCACTCATTAAATCGTAGAATTGACAGTGCAGCTGTATCTTTGCTTGCAGTTACATGATAATAGAAACACAAAGATGAAATTATGTAGACACAAAAAATGTTTAATGTCTAGCACTTGAAACTGAGGTTGGAGGGGACTCAGAATAGAAAGTATAAAGCACTACTAAAACCAATGAGACACATCGCCTTTTTAAAAAAAATGTAAATTGCAAGAGCTACTTGAGTGTGAGTATCATGCTAAGCTTCACTGAGTCTGGACTGGTTTTACATTTGCCCCCCCACTATGTTCAATCACTGGCTCAGGGGAAAGAATTGACACTCTTCCCTGCCCAGACAAGATAGATGCAATCAGCCCAGTTCACCAATGAGTCATGCTGCACCCTGTTAAAAAAAGCCAGAAATAAGCAGCAGTTTATAGAGAAACTGGTAAAATACCAAAACATGCTCAAAATAGCTTTATGTTCTTAAATGTGTTTCATGCAATCCATAAAATTACACAGAAGTGTTAGAAGAATTATTAAAGACTTTGAAATCAAGCTTCTTTTTCAATACAGCATGTTCAAATCATCAGGCTCACACCTGCATTTCAGTGTAGATTAAACTAAATTAATTAAATTACTTATTTTCTATATCCAGGGATTCACTGTCAAAGACACAAGGCCTTTTTTAAGACTAGGTGACACCAAAACTGTGTCCCAGTTTCTGAAATACAAAAAAGCACGCCTGAAATAAGTGTTGCATAGTCGAGCTCCTAATCAACAGAATAATACATCATCACGTCTATAAAAAAAAAGTGTTCATCAGTGCCTCATCAAGAACAGCACAATGAACTCCATTTCTTTTCAACACAATGCACAAAATAGCAGTTGCCTGTAGTTCTTAACAATAATAAACAAAAGAGACCTGTCATTTCAGATCTGTTATATTTTCCAGATGCAGAACATGTTCCACTTCTTTTCATTCACTCATTTGTATCAGAATTTTGCAAAATTTAGTTTTAAGTACCTCATTTACAATGTAACAGCATTACTGTGCATAAGCCACTGTATTAATATAAAATATCCTAATCTTAGTAAAAATTGTGACCAAATGCTATACATTTATAAATTGTTTTATACATTTATCTGTTTTCTATAAAAATAATGAGGATATTTAATTAACATAAATGACAAATCGCATGGGTCTGCGATTCATCAGTCCTGTACACCGTACGCACTCAGTAAATATGTTGCACCCTAACGTTTGCTAGAAAAAATGTAATCGCGGTTGCAGTTTGGTTTAGTAATGTTGTCTTCTGACAAACTTGAATTCCTTCATGGGTCAGATATCCTTGACTGAAAGAATAAATAGAGAAATTAAACTTTTGTATAATAAATCCAACAATCGTACAATCACTGTGAGATTTGTGCTGCTGTACTCATCATGAAATAGTGAGTAAACCATGGATATATTCCGAAGCTCTTACTCTACACTGCACACTCTCAAGAATATGATCAAATCTCAAAGAGGCAAAGTTCCCTCCACAGATTTTCCCACTTTTATTCACTTGCTCCTAAATCACACAGCTGCATTTTCTACTGAGTATTACGACACACAGCAGCTGACCAGCTGCGTGTGTCCCTTTGTTTGTGTGGAGGTTGTGGCTCAAAAGATGGAGCTGGTTATCCATTAGCTGCATGACTCTGTTTCCAGCTCCGTCTGTCTGGTTGGCAAATTATTCATAACACTGAATCCCAAATTACTCCCAGTGGCCAGTCCAGCGCTTTGCATGGCAAGTCTACCACCATGTGCGTGGGTGGGTGTATGGGTAAATTGTGTAAGTACTATTGCTGTTAAGTACCCACTCCAAAAATCACTGGGTCAAATTTGACCCAATCTGTATGCCAAGTGCCAACACAGTACTGTGGTAACTTTAGTAGTCATGGATAGAAAACCACCTAATGCAATATTTATTTTAAGCCAATGTTAAGGTTATTTTTACTTTTGATTGCATACCAACAATGAGAACATGGCAAAACTCTTATGTGACCATTTGTAACTGATTTGAGGTCAAACTTAAGCTGCTGTGTCTGACACTGGGTCAAAACAAATGTACATACTCATGTCAATCATGTCAACAGAAAACTTGTCAAGTCAAAGTCAAGTTGAAATTACATTCCCATCAAAAACACATTTTTGATTAATAATAATGAATACTTTATTGATCCCCTTGTTGTTTGGACAGCTGCTAGACCTGTGTCAGCGCTACTACGGGGTTTCAGTGTCTTGTCCAAGGACACCTCGACATGTAGCTTGCTGGAACTGAGAATCAAACCGCTCACCCTTTGGTTGGGAGACGACTGCTCTACCCACTGAGCTATCATAAAGCTTAGATATCTAGAAACATGTTTCTGCAGACAGGGTTGCATAAGAATATGAATGGTGAAAAGTACTTTGAATATTTAATGGGTGTGTTCAATACACACATGAAAGTTTAACATTGTGTGTTATTAGCTCAAGCAAATTGTGTTTATGCCAGTGACTTGATTGAGAATTATATTTTAAAATCAATTATTGCAGATATACCAAAGGATCACATAGTTTATAATATATATATATATATATAATTTTATTGTAAGATCTTACATTGTCAACATAGTTTAAACATATACAGAATACAAGCAAAGAAGGTACAGTGACCTTAAAATTCCTTCAGAGTTATTTTTTATGTTTTCAGTGATTAAAGGGCATCGCAAAACCACCCGGGAGATTGATGTGAAATGCCTTTACTGAATTCGGATGAACTCCGGTGAGAGTTCATCTATTCTGTGAAGTTTGCCCGTCTTAAAGGTCAACTGCTCCGTGATTCTTTTGTTGTCTGGTTCCACTATCAGAACTGAGGGCCATTTCTTTACGTAATGGACAGCTGTAGGACACACTCAGCACTGCCACTTGGACTTGGACTCTGATAAACTAGATGATGGATAGTGGTGTCAGTCAGGCACGAATGGGTCCCCAGTATGCACCTCTGCACTCTTCTACAGTGAAGGCAAGCACTGACATCAGCAGCTACAAGCCACGCTGTGCACTATTTTCCCCATACGGCCATGTCACAGTGCCTCAGGTCACCACATTTAGACGCTAAGTGTGCATGTACAGTATTATTGGAGTGATAATATCAATGAAATCTTGCCATAAGTCTGAACATATTCTCAACATATATGTAGATATTCTTCACAGTACTAACATATAAAGTGTGTTTAAGATGTATGATTATAAATTACTGTGTGCAGCAGACCAGCAGTCCTAAAATAAATGTGCCAAATGCTGTAGAAAACTGAAGTGCAAGACTGTGAATGGGGTGCTACAAGCAGACTGCTGTATGTGCTTCTCAAGCAATTGGAGCTCTGCTAAGTGAATCTTTTTATGTGAACTTGACAATAAAAAAATAAACTTATTTCAGGCCATGCTTTGTTACTTTTGTGGCTGTGGCAGGTATTATAATTTGACAATTGAGTTTAATATTTTTCAGTTTTCATAGGTTGTTTCAAGAAATAGAGAATAGTGCTTGCATCCACCAACCACACCTCAGTTTCCTTTTCATTTCTGAGCTTCCTCAAGTGCAATGCTCCGGCCAAAATCTTTTTGTACAAAGAATGCAATAATTGGAAAAATCTTCATGATAATAATCTCTCTTTTATCATCTCTCTCAGAACAAACTATATTTTTTGTTCAAACGTGAAAGGCCAGCCTAGTACGACTTGTAGTTACTTTATTTCAGTCCTTTGCATCAAAAACAAAGCAGCAGCTGTTTGCTGTGTAGTTCATCTACAGCTTCTAATGCCATTGTTTTGTCTGACTACAAACAGCAATACTACTGTATATACAATACTACAATATTTTACACACTGAATAGTTTATCTGTAGCTTTGATAGATCAATTTTAAATTTGTTTATTTTGAACCAAATGCATACATACACAACACCTGTGAGATCAGAACAAAGCTGGTGAATTTTAGAAATCTACATTAATTTGCTGTATAATGAAATTTGAGATTATTCAGTGGAATAACATGCATGTGCTGAGACTTTTACTATTGGATGCAGTCACTTCAGAAAGCACTCTCACCCCTCAAATTATATCAAACTTTATTTATGTAGCCCAATTTCCAAATCTCTTATACAGATCAGGATTTAAAGTTTGAACAACTATAAGGCCCCTTCTTTTTAAAACACTTTCTGATGTAAATTAAATGTGAAATTGTAAGAGTGATTTCCCATCAATCTAGAAACAATAGCCCGTAATGACAAAAAGAAAGTATATTTTTAGAAATATTTCCAAATTTATGAAAAATCGAAAACCAAATCTCTTTTTTACTAAAGTATTCAGGCTGTTTGATGTGACACCCCCACACGTACTCTGTAATCCTGTTATACTTTCCACAATCACTGAATGAGATCCATTCATTGTGTTCACAATACACATTAATCGGTAGGTTGGAGAAAAATACTAATAAAAAATACAATTACTATATCCAGATACAGTAATACTGACTCCAGGAGGGAGTCATGGTTTTCATGCACTGTCCTCACATGCAGTTATCCAGAGTAAACTTAATGCGATCAGTTTTTCATTCTAAGCAAAAAGTAATAAATTGATGTCATCTTTTTATTAAAAGATTAAAAACAAAGTAATGTTGATAATCATCCTTTGTTCTATTGTTCATTAGCTGTTGGCAAGTACAACTCAAATGTGTATTTTCTGATACTACCTCTGTGGCTAAGGCCTGGATAGGTTTAGAGAACTAAATCTACCTTACACTTTAATAACATGATTATTAGTGAGGAGAGCCTCTTTTCATTATTTTGAAATGACCACAGCCTAAAATCCTGCAAGGTAAAAGTACAATTCCATTTCTGGCAATCAGTTTGTTTTCACCTGCCAAATTGTCACTTAAGAGACAAAAATCCCATTTCTGCCTTACTTCCATGTTCCACGGAAATAGTGACATTTTGAAAGAAACAGCTTAAAGATGGAAACGGCTGGCTGCTAAACATTAAGATATGTCAAATAAAACAGCAAAGAGAATTTCTTTTCAAAGGATCAGCTAAATGAAGCAGCAGAAAAACACTGCCAATTGTGGAAACTAGGGCAGAACTCACTGAGCCTCAGAACTTAAGCTCCGATAAAAGGTTTCCAAATGACTTGGTTTGTTTTGCTGTTTTTCTGTCTGTGAAATTAACTTCTGATGATAGCGTCATCCAATTACCCAAGACGTTTACAAGCAAGGCATACCGCCGGCATATGTTTTAATGAACTAAAGTCATAATAAAGACCAGTGGCTGTTTAGGTGCAACCTCTGGGCTGACCATTTTGTGATGTTGGTTCAACAGTGTCCACAGAGAGAAACTGTTTCTGTAATTAATTTACTACAGTTGTGAAAGGAGCCCTCTGGAGCTGTGGATCAGTATGCTTCTTTAGCTCTTCAACCCTCGGTGGGGCCATATCAGTGCAGTTTGTCTTTGCCAAGGAACTGGTCATGGCTTTGAGTAGGGTTGGCCCTTTGGGACCAGATAATCGTCCTTTCTGGTACCATGCCAAACACAGCTGGAATCAGTCATTGGATAATACTTAGTCCCTCTCCTCTAGCTTGTTTTTAGCTCGTGTCCAATTGACAAAGACAGATGGTAAAAAAAAAAATTGTAGTTTTTGCTTCTGATATTTTCTAAAGGCTGAAATAACACTTCACACTAACTCACTGGAAGAATCTGTCAGGATCACAATTCCACAACTCACATTTTTATATCCAGTAAACACTATTATGCTCATTTCAGTACATGGGAACACAAAAAGTAACAATGTGGAGGTTGGGGTGGTGGGTGGGCGTGTAGTCTATCTGACCTCAACCCTGTGTCGTACAAATTGTGTTTACACACAACTAATTTGCAAAGCAAATGCATTTTGAACGAAATGTATTTGTGGTTAGAATGTGTTTTCCTTATCATAATGAGGAAATGTTTTTGTAATGGATTTGACAAGTTTGAAACAAATTGACACTGAATGTATCAGAAAATGTTCACTGACAATGTGATTTGTTTGCTGACAAAATATCCAAACCTCGCAGTACAATATACACTTGCATTGAATACAGATTACATTTTATGGCTATATTTAGACATTCACAGCACTTGGTTATAGAAACACTGTTCTAGTGATTTAGTGAAAAAGTGAATAGTGACATCAAATAAGCAAAGACATGATTTTTTCCCTAACCTTAACCTTCTACCTTAAGTGCTTTATGATCTAAACCACAGACAGGAGTCAGGATGAAGGCCAAGGCTCTGGATGTCACCGTATCAGAGCTGGATGCACACGCATAACTCAGAGGCAGATTTGAAAGAGAAAAAGCTAGTCACCTTTATTGGTGTCTAGAAACAGGTGCAACGGCAAAAAACCTAGGCTTGGTTCGGTAACAGAAAAGTCAAGTGGCTCAAGTACAAACAAGGGCAAGGGTTCAACAGACAACTTGGTAGATGTCTGCGGGAAACAGACTAGTATAAAGGTAGATATAAAGATAACCAAACATGGCAATCTCTTTGTTCGAGGCTCAGAAACGGTGGTTTTACGCCACACCGTGAGAGACGGCTGTTGTCATGGTCTTGCAACCAAAGATAGCCTGGGACAAAATTCTGACTGTCAGAAATTTAAGATGATCGGGTTGCAGTGTGACTGCTGCCATGATCTACGTCTACTAACCAACCAATCTGAAAACCACATGGATTAACACACTGACTAACACGACACAAGACTTCATTGTTGCAGAGACGAATAATGCACAATGAAAATGTATTTTTTGCATAGTAGTCCACGATTCAGTAGGTGTTACCATAGTCTACAAGCATGAAAACTGATGTCATACCCATGTTTATTAGGTCCATGTGGCTTGCAGTAAACCTTTAAGACTGCTGAAATATTACAGTCTGTATGCACCTTAAGTACCAGAGCATAATCAGGGTATTTGAGCAACAGGTGCAACATGGGAAAGGGAAGAGCCAGGTGCTTGAACAGGATTGGTAAAGGGATGGGGTCTGCAATGCCACAAGATGTTAGTGGACAGAAAGTCAAAGAGAAATATAACTGAACATAGTGTGACCAGAGTTTGTGTGATGCTGCTGTCACAGTCCTGCAATTTGTATGTCAGTCACTCACCTCGCTGAACTGAAACTCAGGGGGTGCTAATAAATGTAGTGCTTCACTCATTCATAAAAAAAAATAAAGAAAGAAAAGAAAAAACTTTATCTCTTACATTACATTATCTCTGTTTGCATTCATAAATAATTAAACTATGGTCATATTAAAATGGAAATACACAAAACAGTAGCAAATCATGTGAAAGCTGAACAATTTCCATGTTTACTTGACATGGCCCTGCTATGGCCCACAATGAAACCTTGTTGCCATGCTATGTTCTATAGCTATACACTATAGTCTTCCTTCACACTAGAGTAAAAGACAGGCATGCTCACACACCATAAGCATTCTTGTTAATCTCATCATTACAATATTGGCTACATTTTTGCGTAGTCATCACTATACTCTATATTTTATTACCATATTAGAATATCCATCCATCCATCCATCCATCTTCATCCACTTATCCAAGGTCGGGTCGCGGGGGCAGCAGCTTCAGCAGGGATACCCAGACTTCCCTCTCCCCAGCCACTTCTTCC
>JAUMHL010000014.1:3870389-3891394 GCA_032362345.1 Sandelia bainsii
ATGACAGCTGGGATAGGCTCCAGCACCCCCCGTGACCCTTACGAGGACAAGCGGTTAAGAAAATGGACGGATGGATGGATGGATGTTGTATTATGTGCAACCAGTGACTAAACTAAACTAAACTAAACTGAAGAGTAACTTTTGCATTAAGCTTGAACCTGAACAGTTCAGAAAAAAGTGAACTAAAAAATGTGGGCTAACAACAATCATACAAAATATGAGCACTAACTGGGTTTGTAGTGGACACATACTCATACATATTGTACTACTTATAATATTTTAACTATACAGCATAATTAAATTGTACAATTGGGTTTGTGTGCATCTGCACAAACCTATACAATCACATGTTGTCAAAATAGAGGGTATCTGAAATGGCTGGGGACAAGAGTGCCAATACGTACCCCCGGATGTGTGAGGTGATCTGTGTGACACACCATCTGTCCTGGTGAAGAAATGGTAATAAGTGTTAATAGGTGTTAAAGCAGTATATGGAAGGAATCTGTTTCTTCTCCTGACAGTCAGCTAGGAAACACCTCCGCTTCTTCTGTTAGTCTGTACATACAATTACATACAAAATCTTTCTTCCTAAACATAGTTCAACATCGTGCCCTTCAAAGAAACGTGGTGCACTTTTTCCTTTATTTTTCATTCATTGTTTCACATCTGTCATCAGATCTAGGTGGGCTTGTTCTCTCTAATGTCCTCTGAGATATGCCATGTGATGAAGGCCTCTACGTTATAAATAAATCTTGACAGCTTTGTTTCTTTGTTCTCATTTTTAACTTGTTTTTAAATCTACTTCCCCTAAGGGTTTGTGGCAACTTTCCAAACAGCTGCAAATTAATCAGTGTCATGTAGAAACCATTTTGATGTGAGTTATAATGTCACCACTGCCATTTTTCCCCAAATTGTTTAGGGTGATCAATATAGTATATTAATAATGCCAATAAATGCAGATGTACAGTATATTATTACAAGAAAAAGGCTTTCGTTGTTGTTCAATGTGCAAATTCTTGAGTTTATTTAAAGAAACACACAAAGAATTTTATTTCACATTTATATTTGCTGTGTGGATGAACATTGTTCTCACACCTAGTAGTCTTTAAATGTTCAGGAGGTACAGTGTGAGCCAAAATTAAAAGTGTGAGAGAATCATGGGAGCAGTATTGGCACCAAAAACTGATCAGTTCCTCCTGTTTGTCACCAAGATCTGTTTAGTTGTTTTGTGGTATTTTGCTTGGAAATCGTAAGGAAAAACTCAAAAGACAGTATAAATTCTGTATATTATTTCTAAGCTTCATCTATGTATTTATAATTTGTTGACTTGCTGACCATTGTGTGTGCAACCAAATGGGACGCCATGAATGCCTTAAAGCATCAACTGTCCAAACATGTGAAATCCACTGTAGCGTACGGCACTGCTGACTCTGGCTATGCCTAGAAACGTCAACTCTAGAGATCTGCACAGTGAGCCGAGTTCTGTTTTTCTGTGTTGGAGAGAATTACATCGTGGGCCACAATGTCTTTAACATCCATTTTAAACACTATGTTGGTATCATTGGAGTGGCTTTAGATTGGTTTATTTTACTGCCGTGACACACCGACGGTCAGCCGTTGAGGAGGATCTGTCGGCCTAATTTATCCTGCACTGTTGGCACTACTCGAACTCTACTAGATTTTCAGCTGATTCAACACGTTGAATCTCTGGTAGACTCATCAATGAGATCTCTTCCAGACTAAAAGCGAAGACTACAGTTGATAGAAAGCACTACTGCCAGGCTTTTAACACATGAACAGTAGGAACGACATCACACCAATTCATGCTACCCTTCACTGGTTGCCCGTGACTTTCAGAACTGATTTTAAGATCTTAAGGCTAGTTTTTAGAGCCCTGAATAGCATAATCCTGCTTATACTGCATCTGTGACATGCCAACGCCCTATGAGCATTATTGCTGCTTAAGATTCTCTGGCAAGGTTTCAAAATCTCAACTTGTCACTGAAGGTGACCGGGTCTTTACTGTCCAAGCCCCTCAGCTGTGGAATTCCCTGCCTGATGATCTCAGGCAAGCACACACAGTATCCTCCTATTTAATTAGTGACTTTCACTTTCTGACATTTCTGTTTCCTGCCCATCACTTTTTAGCAGAAATAATAAAAAGCTGCTTTTTAGAGCTATTTTTTAATACTACAGTCACATTTTTCATGAGGCAGATCATGATCATGGCTCACTGATATGTCTTTTTATTAGTTTTTTTAACAATAGAGCTCTATGGAACAGACAAATAAGCTATCAGTTTCTGGGTTCACAGATGTTAAAGTAGGCACATTTCATTGTTAGTTTTCGTCTTTTTATCGGATTTGTTCACCAAAACAAAACAGAAAATGACTGACCGTATCATTTAAAGCATCTGCTACTGATAGTCCATGCTCAGCTTTATGAACTAATAGTTATTTTTAAATGTACACACTGCTCTTGTAAGTGGACCACTTGTGCAAGTACACCACTTGTATCATGTTTGGGTCGATTTGCATTTGCCAAAGAAAATAAAACCACAGTTGGTCCACAATTTATAAATATGCATTTACAGTATATTATTACATAAGAAAAAAACTGGCTTGCTCACTTTACAAAACATTGGTATTTTCCTGAATCATCAAGTATTTAATTGAATAAAATCTGGATTTGTAATGTGGTGACTCTTCCCAGCTGTAAACCCTGAAGAGATGCCATAAAATAGAAAACCTGGAGGACAACCTATTGTTGTCCGACAGATCTGACTCTGGGTAGATTTATTTTTATTTCAAGACAACAAGTCTACATTAATAACTACATTAATCTCTTGCAGGTTAAGTTAGGGTCCACACCTCAATTCAACTCAAAATCTGCAACCCCAATTGTTCAGTCTTCATTGTGTTCAGATGTGCAAAGTTGACCAATCCACACAGGCTCAAGGGTATAACTGCTGCCAAAGGTGTCTCTAGTAAATACTGATCTGAAGAGGGAATAAATGGAAAAACCCATGCAATTAATTATTTTGATCTGTCATATATATGTAATAAATTCAGAAGGAGTTAGATATATACTGTAAAGTATCATGTTTTCTGTAATTTTCTATGACATTACCTATATTAAGTGTGAAACACATACATGGCCTTATTTATAGAAAAAACAAAGTGTTTTTAAAGCAGTAGTGACACAGCTGATATATATCTTGCCTGCAAAAGTTGTGATTTATGTCAACACATTTCATTGTTAGAAATGTGCAAAAGCCAATTATGCTGAAATACATTAAGCTTGTGGTATATCACAGCATTGTTCTAAATCACTCAAGATGTGACAGCAGCTGGCTCCTCCTCAGCTGGCTGATTATCACTCTCAGTACTCTGTTAGGGACATTTAACATCGTGCTGCAGTTAGACCTCAATGGGACTTCCAAGCAAACAGTCAAGACGATGTTAAAGCATTTAGTACAGAGCGCTTTGCTGTACTGTAGCATCAGGTAACAAAGGGTAAGTACTGTTACTGTAAAATCTGGCTAATCTCAGTGCGTCATTAAGCAAATATGTGACATGACTGTGTGTTTGAGATATTTAACATGTCGCATAAAGACTTTATACCCTGTCTTCCTACACAGCTGCCTCCCATCAGGTCGGAGCAAGTAATGCATTGCAGAGAGCATACAGCACAATGAGCCGACTCCTTTCTCCACAGAGATCAACTAAAGCTGCATTAATGGCTCAGGACGACAGTGACAAGTTAAGTGTTTCATTTTCGATAACAGGTCTTGTCAACGCAATCCAGCAGAGCTGCCGTCTGATTACCTGCTGTCACCGTTCAACAATAAGGAAACTTTCAAGGTAAAATTATTCAATTACAGTAAAGAACACATCCATGTCTCAGATGTTACTCCGATGTAAAAAGATCACACTTCCTTTGCCCTTTTATTAACTCATGATTCGCTTCTGTAAGCTCACTTTGGAGCTGAGAGTGTAGAGAAGAGCATACACTCCTGTGTGATTTCTCTTCACAGTTAATGTCATGTAAGAGGTCTGTCATCTTCAAAGATTTTTTCCTGTACTTTTCTTAGCCTGGAGGTATTGTTTGGAATCACCACGCTGCAAATGTTTTTCTTCTTTTTGAGCTTTTACATCTGAGGTGGAAATGGTATACAGTTGTATGCAAATATTAGGGCACTGCAGGGCAAAGTAATATTTTCTTGACTTTTGAAGTGCAAAGAAATAAATACAACTGCTGCAGTGAGCAGATATTAAAATGAGACTTTGAGTGTTAATTCGCTGTTACTTTTTTATTTGTATTATTATGAGAAAATGCTTAAACTAAAACTAAGAATTAAACAGTAATTGTGGCATGTAAAGAAGTTTGATCATTCTACTAATTCAGTACTTAGTAACCTCTCCTCCACAGCTACACACACACACACATTGTGTGACCTGCTAAAAGTCTATTCTTTAATTTTAACCCCTTCTTCCTGCATTTCACTTCAAATTCTTCAAGATTCTGACATTAACACACACTTAAAAGCAGTGTTAATTCACAAATATGCACTGGCTGAATTTACAGGATTACTGTGTGATTAGTGAGAGTTGTGGACCTGCATGACAGATCCCCAGGGGTAGGATTTGGTTCATCACAATTTAAACTGTGGCAGAATATCTTGCTTTTTAATGCAGCTTTATGTCAGTGTAAACAAAACAAAAGACTTTTTTCCTTTTTTCTCTTACTGTGACAGTCAGAAACATTGTCTCAGATCACTGAAGTGTGGAGGCCACGGTGAAGGACGCTGTTTTCCTGGATATGAAGGCGGAGGCTGCCATCAGCCTGCATCAGAAAAAGCAAGCTGTTAATGACCCATCATCTCAGGGACACGCTGTAACCTCCACAGCAATGGCTCCTGGACAGAAAAGGAAAGCGTGGCTCCACACTGTGGCTTTCACACATACTGCTGTTTCATCCATCTGCCACATGTTAAACAGCGTTTTCTTCTGCAATCTGTGAAATGCTCAGATCGAGATCAGGTCATTGAATACATGTAAACACGGATATTTTTTCTATTTTCCAATTTTCTTTGTTGTCAGTGATAAGCTTACATGTTTTTGTTTTTGGTGATAAGCGTCCATATTTTTGTAATGAATCACTAACTGGCGGCTTCTGCTATCTGATCCTGTTTCGTTGTGAAAACAATAATGTGTTGTTCACAGCTGCGATGGGCCAGATTTGCCCACTGCTTGAAAAGCACAATGATAAAGTGGGGTGATGTATCACGGCTAGTTTGTGTGTGTCAGGTGACAAAGATAAGAGCAGCCACATCCTCTCAGAGGACATTGTCTTCATGCTCAGAGATAACAAAGGGATGCTGTCTTTAGCCTCTCTGCTCCATTAAAGCAACCTGATCTGTGCTTCTGCGGCTGAGGAGGCAACAGCAGGTTCTTACCCCAACTTTTAAAGGATCTTGCTTTTAGGAAATAGGGGGAAGATGAGTGAGCTAAGACACAGAGTAATTGCAGTGATTCTATGAATGCTCCATTAGACTGTCAGATAACGTGTCTGACACCGCCAAATACTAAACAATATTCACTAGTTGGGCATCAGCAGCCTGAAAAGTGAATAAAGGACATGAAATACTGTCCTTCAAATCTTTACAGAGCTCCACTGAGAATGCCTTCATGGCTGGGAAATGCTTTAAAGATAACCAGTGGGAGACCTCATCACAAATGCAAAAAAATAAATAAACCCAGAGAAATTCAGCATCAGTGTTACTAATGCTCCCACATCTTGCTAGCTGATAGAGCCTATGGATGTCTGGCCATAAAGTTGGATTTGTATAAAGCATGAAAAAGAATTATTAACAGCTCATTTACAAAAATGGAACAAAAATATCACAGAGTTCATACTCTCTCTGATATTTGACGGAGATTTGATGGATACTTTCGATTTCTGAAGTTCACTGTGGAGAAACAAGGTGCGTTTTTTTTGTTTTTTTTCTCCAGTGGTAGAAGGCGCACTGTTCTGTCAGAGCTCTTTAAAGATCCTGCACATTTATGCTAATGCTGTCTTTCTATGAATTCAGATTACAGCACCAAGCCAGGAAATGGGTGATGGATTCATCACAGAATAGATGAGGCAGAACTTCACACCAGGAGCCTAGAATTTCATCCTGAGCATTAAATCTCAGTCTGTGTGTCAGGCTTTCTGCCATTGTTGGAAGTGGCATTACTGGGAAATGATCTGCAATTTCTCCATCTGTCATCCATCTTTAGCTTGATAAAGGCTTGTTTATTCATATATATTTATATGTGTTAAAATCATGTTGTTTGCTTTGTATTTTGAGTACCCCATATTTTAATGTTGCTTAAGAGGGTACTTTTTGATTTTCCATTCCTAGCTCTCTAATTAAGTCTCAGTACACCTCAAAAAAAATGTTGCATAAAGGTTCTAAAGTCACAAAAATTACAGTCAGTTACACGAGGCCACGATGGCAGAGTCATTAAATGCAAACAATTAGCCTCAATTAAGATCAGATATAAATGAAACTCAGAATCAAACGGCTGAGGTTTCTATGTAAAGCATGGTTCAGAGCCTAAAGGTAACTGAGGAATATGTTTGAGCCAAACAAGCTTTTAACAATCTGAACCAAAAATACTACAGAGTAGCTTCTTCTTGTTTAAACTCACAAGAAAACAAAGGGATCAACAACATGACTCTTTGTATATTCGAGCTAGAGAGACATTCACTAATTTAAAGAATCCAATAAGATGTTCAACACCTACAGCTACGAATGTAAGAATAAAATAAAGCTTTGGTGAAAGTTCACTGTGGAAGATCTTTTCAGTCATGCTCCTTTTACGTGAAAGTCTGCTGTTCTAATTTTTACCTATAACTGTCACTTTCCTGTACACAAAAAGCTGTCTGAAAAGCTGTCTTTCTGTCTACATTCCTCGATCTAATCAGTCCCTGGACGCTGTTCTTTAAATATCGTTGCGACTCTTACATTCTGTCTTTCAGTTTGCACCACCCACCACCTCCGTATTAGTACCTTTACCCAGTCTTGCTCCACCACCATCAGCATCTAAACTCCAGGTGATGAAGTCCAAGCACCAAAGTCTTTCTCTGTTGCTAACCTCAGCACATATTGTTTTTAATGTTTTCCAATCTATCTCTCCTTATTGGAATATGTGTAGGGAACAAAAACACAACTTCTGCCAATTCACATTTCATTTGGGAAAATTTGCCTGTTGCCTGAGGGGCTGCTATGGCTCAGGAGGTAGAGCAGTTGCCTGCCAATCGATTCCCAGCTCCTCCTGTCATATGTTGAAGTGTCCTTGGGCAAGACACTGAACCCCAAGTTGCCCCTGGTGTGTCAGGTCAGCTGCATCGGTGTGAGTGTGTGTGTTTGTGTGTGCGAATGGGTGAATGGGTGAATGAGAAGCAGTGCTTTGAGTACCAATAAGGTAGAAAGTGCTATATAAGTGCACACCATTTTTGTAGAGCTTCATAAAACACCAACAACAACAACGGCACCACTCTGCCTCCTGCACCGTTTCCTGTTTGTCAGCCCAGTAGTGTAGTTCCCAGTTTGGCTGAAACTCGGACTGCACATTAATATTTCTTTCCTGCCTTATTCTGATCACATTTCTTGAAATTTCTATGAATCCAACTGAACACACGGGTAATACTTTCAGCCGTTCAGTACTACACAGAAGTTGACAAGGTGCGCTCTTGCAACTCTCACTAGCTAATTAGCCAAAAGACCTGTCAGGTGCTCATTAGACACATTTAGACATTTTGAGATTAAACACTGTCAATCCGTTTTAAAACCCAGTATCTGTGTTAACATGATAGTAATTGGTGAAATTTCCAAGAGCTGATGACAAGACCTGCAACAAAATTAATACCACTTTAGTTGTATATCAATTATTTAGAGGTTGCTAATATGATGGGAGGCATGCTAACTTGGCCAAAGTTAGAAGTTTCTTTATGTAACACAAGAACGGAAGTGTGATAATTTCTCCTCTAGTACTTGAAGAAAGAAGGCTATCAGCCTCTGTTTCATCTGCCATATTTACTATTTAATCCAAAGAGGGCACTTTGAGAGGTTATTAGGAGCTCAGTGGTGTCATGTACTTTTCTTGCAAGAGTGAAAGCAGCAATTACTAATCCAATTTAGCGGCAGAGAAGTCATGTGCTCTATGTGTGTTAATCTGGTTGCTGCAGCTGTTTGGTCTCTTGCTCCCGTTGCCTGTGAAGGGGTTAATTAACTAACATCACAAACAATTTATACTCAGTGGTTGGATAACAATGCATATAGTTTTCCCTGCTCATGGTTTCTCACTTTTTGTTCTTGTTTATCTTTTATAGTACTGAATTTTCAATAAATGTTAAAAAAACAAAGAAATCTTTGAAAAACAAGGAAGAAAAATATCTATTCATGTGCATCCTGAATTTCAGCCAAAATAAAAATTGTCAATTCGGCAGAAAGACATCAAGTTATCTATCAAATAAAATTACTTCATGAAAACTTCAACAAACCTCCAAGTATGGTTTATTGCAAAAACAGTCACTCAAAATCTCTATTTTAACTAACTTTGTTGATGTAATTCTGACATTTATTGAATAAAAAGTCACTATTTCATAGATTAAATAACAAAAGAAAATAATTATTAGTAGCAGCACACATCTTTCATGGAGCAAATGCCCACTGTGTTGAAAACTAACCCATAATAGTCCTCATGGCACTCTGAGACTGGGAAATGAAAGCAAATCTCAATACACAAAATACCTGTTTGAACTCCAGCTGACACTAATCTGTTTGAATTGCAATGAAAAACATTTTAATGGATTTAAGCCTTCTGGGTTTAACCATGCAGTACAGTTTGCCCCTGAAAACAGCATCTCATTTAAAGTTGCTGTTGCTTGGTGTCAGTGGGAGATCCATGCTTCAAGAAATTACATGCCTGTTTCCAAGGATAGATCATCACCAGAAATATATTCTTAAGTATTTCACAAAAATTCAAGCTAATGCTAGTTCTTAGGACGATATGGAGAAAGAAATACATTACTTTCAGTCTATAATTTTATAAATGCATGGTGTAGTTCCTTAAAGAAAGAAAAAAAAGATACTTTCTCTTGATTGATTTGGAAACTCACAGTGCATTTTATACAAGGCTGTGGATCTAATTGCTTCAGACACACTCATTTGAAGTCAGCTTGCAATACATGATTATAACTGCTCACTCCCTCACTGGTGGTCACTAAAACAGGTGACAGGTCCTCTGGAGTCTGGTCTCAATCAGCGACTGAGCAAATACAGACAGGCATCTTTTATAAACCCTATAAAGCTCTGCTTTTAGCCCATTATCTGTAGTATTACAGTACTTAAAGTTATTTCATGACAATTACTGTTTGAGATAATATTTTATTGCATTGATTCAGTGCTGATCAAGCTAACCATTTAACATCCAAAGTCACTGTTTGGGCTTTCTGCACGTACTGATATTCTACGGTATTTAAAGGATTTAAAAGGTGCAGTGTATAAGATTCATAAGGAATCTAATTTCAGAAATGGAACATAGTATTCATGTAGTGTGTAATCACCTGAAAATAACAACCACTGCTTTTTCTTTTGCTTAGAGTGAGTCTTTTATATCTACATAGGGAGCGAGTCCTCTTTCATGGAGCTCCACCATGTTACTACAGGAGGAGGAGTGCCGGTTTTTAACATTGACGTAGCAGCTTGCATTTAGTGATGCTGTAACGTGGCACCTGATTAACTTTGTAGGCTCTTTTGCGCTTTGAAAATAAAGGGGTGGGGAGGGGTTTTTAATGATGATGATTATTAATAATTTTCAATTATTTTTTAAATTTTGTTCATTTATGGCACAAACTTACAAACATTGATAAAACAAAATGTAAAACATGTACAGATAATAGGACTAAGTAGAATAATGTGGGAAACATTTTACAAATGCATAAAGAAATAGAGAGAAAGAAATTTCACCAATTACTTTGAAGTCTTGAACTCTTAATACTGCTGCATCCTGCAACATGACGATATTAAAACTCACTTTCTGCCAGAGATAACATTATGTATGCACTGTCTCTCTCGCCTCTCTTCCTTTCTGTTTCACATACACACACACACACACACTTCAAGAATGCCAAAAATCAGTACTCCATATGAGAGCAGGATTATTAAAAATATACACATTCACAAATCCATGTGATCTTTTTAGATTAGTCAAACAAGATGAGAGTAATTTGGTGAAGTACACAACTTCAGATTTCAAATGCAAAGAAAGAAATACATCGTCAAAGAGACCTTCGAAACAAAAACATTATGCATCACTATATCCTGTCCAACTGATCAAAAGCCGACAGCTTCACTGTGATTTCATCCAGTTGATTTTGTTAATATCTTTGTCAGTGTAAACACTCTGACCTACTGTTTGGAGTCAAAACTGCCTGAAACTCACCCAGTACACATTTGCATGCCATTGATCACAAACACTTGGCTATATAAATGAGCTCCCAGGAAAACAGCATTACTTTTAATCAACACAAGAGGCTGCGTGGTTCGCAGCAAAAAGATGAAATACAATCCAGAGAGGCCTGTTTGAGTGACAGATGTGTGATATCGTTGTCTAGCGTTTCTCAGATGTGAAAACACTGGGCCATGGTTTAAAATACTGTAGATTTTGAAGTATTTTATCGTCCAACTATGGCTGAGCCTTGTTGATGTTAAAATTTTAACTACCAGGAATGTGCACAGATTCTGCATGCCTTACACAGTTGTGTTTTAACTAGGGCTGTCAACCTTAACATGTTAATACAAATAACCTAGCAATTTTAACATCAGAATTTTCAAATGCAAGTTAATCACATAACCAAGTCTGACTCCAAATACAGATAATTCAGTGGTGGAGGAGACATTACCCAGTGTGCTGAATGGAAAGTTTTGTTATACAAAGCTTCCAGATGGAGGTTTGGATAAAGCCACGGGTGCGTGCACATACTGCAGTCGCATATTGACGTTCCACCGAAGCACACGTTTGAAGTGCCACCTCCAGTCAAAGCACATTTTTGCTTATGTTAGCAGAGATGCTAATGCCGAGACAGGGTCAACAAATTGTGACAACAGCAATTTTAAAATGGTTATCATGGTTATCTCATTTATCACCTGTTTAATTGACATATCATCTGTTCTTTTTAATAATTGCTGTTATTCATTTACAGCTTGCTTGTACACTGTATATCTCATCCGGATCATTCACACCTCCTCACACTCGTGTACATATCTCTGTACATCTTTTGGTTGCTTATGTATATAGGGTTATTTTGTGTATATAGATAACTAACTTACTTGTTCTTCTCCTATATTCCTTTTGTTATAAGAGCTCTGTAACACTTTAATTTCTCATTCGTGGGATAATAAAGGTTTATTTTATTCTAAAATGGCCATTAATCGTAATTAACCACAGACTACGACTGTGATTAACTTGATTACATTTATAAATTGATTGACAGCACTGCTGTTAACATTTTTGGCTCGAGGTGAACAGCATTCCACAAAGTTGTTAACTATACAGGTTCTTACCTACAGCTAACCAGCATCCCTCCTTCTCTGCAGCTTACATTATTTCCCTGTGCAATTCAGTAAACATTCACTTCTTCCTAAATGAGAGCCCATCCCACCTTCACACTCTCAAACCGGTTGTATAAACGGTAGATACATTTGCAGTAGGAGTATACCATTAGGTTGTTCAGGGAATAGTTCATCGACTAGTATCCAAGTTAAACAAACCACTTCAGTATCACTTGTTGATTATTTCCACACTACAATCTCATTACGCACAGGAACATGAAATCCTGGCACAGGTCAGTTTAAACTGGCCGACTACACATACTAGCATTTTTCTGCAATAAATGGTAAAACAGAGAATCTGCTACTAGCTGCTACCACTCAGTAATAAAGTGATGTATTTGTGCCAACTTGTTGCCAAAAAAGAAAACCATAGCATAGCATCAGTTCTCTGCTGAATAAGCTTTGCTGTGGCAACACATCCACTATTTCAGATATTTGAAAACCCTGTCACTCTTGCAGTCTCATGCCTGTATCAAGAATTCAATACTCATAAAAGTCATAAAAAGCGCTGACTTTTTTGTGCAGTGTCATTTTTTGTTTTAATATGAAGATCACTCTTTTCAGTGTATTTCAGAATATCATATATGTGATGTACTGGCTCTTGGGAATGAAAAGACAGACTGTAGTGGTTTCAGCTGGATAGTTTCAATTATGGTAAATGGATTTTCTAAATGCCAAAGTAGCTGCTTTATAGATTTGGCTTCCCAGTGAGGAGAGCAAACTCATTTAGCTGCAATATCGCTGACTGCCAAGACATCCCCATGCATTTACAAACCAAACCAAGAGGAAATGTGGATTTCACACTGTCCCTTTGTGATAGATGTATCTCCGTATCCAGTCTCTGACAGATCATGTAAAGAGCCATTTTGATGCATCTCAATTACCTTCAGTATCACTGTTTACTCCAGTGATCCACCTGAGGTGCTGACAGTCTCTGTTTTCTTTGATTTGGTTTTGGATGGTGCAGCATGTTTTGGTTTGTACTGTCAGTTATATTCTTGGACATACATTCCTACAGATTATAAGCAATTATACACATTACTGTACCAATTATATCTTACTCTTAAGTAGGAGCAGCTTTAGGCAGCAGGATGTGCAATAAAGGGATAGAGAAAATCTTTGTAATTAAACATTAACTTAAAATAGGCTGGGCATGTTAACGCGTTAATGCAGTTTTATTATTATTATTATTATTATGAAAGTCTGTTGCTCACTGGCTCTGAATACACATACAGACAAACCTTGGGTCACAGGAGGGGTGGGATGTTGATCAGTACTGGCTTTGGATTGGCGTCGTCATGCGATTTACCAAACTTTTACAAGGACATTTTCATTTTAAATCTCTTCCACATGGCGGAGTTGATAGAACCACAGTTATTTGTAACCACTGCAAAGTTGAATTTTCTTATCACCGGAGAACTTGGAGCATGACGTATCACTTAAATACAATACACACCGCTGATGCAGCAAATCACCCAAACAACGGACACTGACACAAACACTTAAAGGAATCATGACGTTCATGTGTTTCTTTTAGTGACAGCAGTCAAATTAACAACTGTGTTAAAAAAACGCTTTTCAGGTGGTTGACATGACAGATTTTGCGGCGTGCACTCTCTGTCACACAGGTGTGTGTGTCTGTGCGTGATACAGACATCAGAGGAGAATAGTAAACACGATCATGTAGAGACAGAAATGACATAAGATAAATAACATGATGCTGTTTAGTTAGTTTAAAAGAACAAGGTACAGAACTGTGGTTTCACAGAGGTGGTTCTGGACTCTGAGAACAACTAGTTTTTCTATAATAAACTACATAAACATTAATGTCCTGGCAAATAGCTTTGGTTTTCTATTTGATTTGATTACATTAATGTTTAAGTTGAGATTTACAAGAAATATTTAACTGCTACTGTGAGAAGGGAATACTGTTGTCTTTGCAGACTAAATAATATTTCAATTTTGTTCATATAGCAGTACTTTTACGATAAAACTAAAAGAAAAAAAATACTTTTGAAATTATTAAATTTTGCCCGTAACAGTGCGATTAATTGCAAAAAAACCCCATGCAATTAATTGCAAATAAAATTTTTAATTGCTGCCCAGCACTACTTAAAATATTGTTGAAAAAAAAACTTTCAAGTTTGACACAGAAGACTCAAAGAAGCTCTCAAAGTCTGACCGTCTTAATGAATGCTGCGCTGATTCTTCTGACATGAACAGCATCAACACCTCAGGTCAAGCTAAAGAAAACTTCACTCACACAGACAATTGTCCTCTTATCTCACAAGGGAGGCCTTGGTTACCATTTAGCTCAACTGGCTCTAACTGGCTAACACACAGACATAAATGGAATCATAAGAAGCGTGCAGATGATGTCACACTGACCTTGACTCAAGGAGAAAGGATACAGCTATTAAACAGCTAAGCTATTAAAATACCTTTTGCCTTTGCCTCTGTATGTTTAATGGGTGTGTTCAATAAAGACTTGGAGATAGTAATTTATAAAAAATATTAGCTTAAAGTCCATTTACTAGCTCATTCAGGAGGTTTCAAACAGATTTTGCAATATTAACTGGTGGCTGAAGATTGCTCGTTGTCCACACATGAGTCTTCTGAGCCCATTTCTTGACAACTGAACAAGTAGTGCTGGACAAAAAAACTAAACAAACAAAACAAAACACACTGCATGCTACACTGTAGAAATAGTAACATTCTCGGACTTTAAAGTCCAATATGACTAAAGCTCCATTTTATACACAGGGGTTAAAGGTGTTGGTATTCTTCCAACCAATTTTCTCTGCAATTACTTCAAAGTGACAAAATTATACGATATCCACTATTCTCTGTTCCACATTTAGTGTGATATTTATGATGTTTTTGATTTGTAAACATGGCATGGCCTAAAATATTTTTCGCCTACATTGCCTTTTAAAAAAAGGCAATTGTTAAGGAACTTCTCAGCTTGTCGTTTTCTTAGCTGACTCTTCTTGAGCAAATTGATCAAGGTGATCTCAGGTTTTTCCCAACTGAAGCTTCAGGTCTTCCAATAAAAGTATTGGATTGGAGTAAGATCAGAACTCACAGCAGTGACTTCTAAATGTCCAATGTTTTCTCCTCATCGATTCTTGGTGCTTTAAAATTCATGTGTTAGGTCATTCTCCAGTTTGAGAAGCAATGACAGGCAGAGGTCTCCGACACTGGACAGTTCTCTCCAGAAGGCCTTCATAAGCTTCTGATTTCATTGTGCTCTGGAGAGATTCAAGACGCACCATGCAAGACATAGCAAAGGCTCCCCGTGACAGTTGGGTTGGTGCTGCTGTTGGTGCTGTTCTTTGAAAGCTTTATTTTTCCATTCTATGACAACAGAGCTGATATTATTTACCAAAAAGCTCTCCATTTCTTTCATCTGTCCAAAGGACGTTCTCCCAGAAGCATTGTGGTTCGTCAGCATGCATTTAAACAAACTCTAGTCAGTCTTTTATGTTTCTGTTTCAAAGTGAGGTGTTATTGTATTTTTTGCATTGAGCCTGCATTAATTCAGAAAAAGACATACCAAGTGATTGAACACTGTTATACCTTGATCTTGGAGGGTAGCCTGTATCTGTTTTGACGTTTACCTTGGTTCTTTTTCCACCTGTCAAAGTCAACTTATGTCCAATCTGTGGCAATTTTTTTCCTTATGGCCACATCAGAGGATGTTGGGACTGGTGCCATGGGTGAAAAAACAGTGGTCACAACAACATCAAGGTGCTTGGAGATGGACTTTTAGACTTTACTGTGACCATGCTTGGCAAATACAGTATGTGATTATCAGCAGTATGTGGGCTACGGCTCAATGAAGCCTATTGTTTTAAGTCCAATTGATTTACTAAAAACTAAAGTCCACGCACTATTCAAAAACAGTAAATACTCAGTGTAGGGCAGAAACGATTCCTCGAGAAACTTGAATAACTCAATTCCTAAGAATTCTCCAAGCAAATTCTTTGCAGAGAAGCTTAATTTAATCTGTGTATTTATATACAGTCCACAGTTCTCACAGATGATTATTACTGTCACATAACACACTAAACTGTGGCGCGTACTGCAAAATGGGGAAAGAGAGAAAATAGTGAGGGTCGAAAAGAAAAAGTACAGAACGTGTCAAATGTCTGAAATCACAGAGTTGGGAAACTAACCTTTGCATTTGACAAAGAGGCATTTTTGATTTGACATTTGTCTGTGTCTTGCAAAACAGCTAAATGTTATTGATATATATATTTATTGATATATGATATATATGTTATTGACAGTGATATAATTAACATTTGATTAGATTTTGGATAAAAGTACTTCTCAAAGGCTAGGGGACATTAATCACAATGATGATGACAATTATAAATATCAAAATAAGTATATAATGTTAACTGTCATTTGGAAATCTAATGTTTTTGACCCATCCATGCACTCCAATTTTTTCTACATATATCACCTGACTTCCTCCTTGCTCTGGTCAGAATTATTCTGGCTGCTGAAGAGTTATGCCTCTTGAACAAAAACTGAAACTGAACTTAAATGACTGAGGACAGTCTCAGAAGTTGTTTAAAAAAATAGACTGATTACATTAATATAATAGAGCTAAACTAACAGACCATCAAATTCAGGGTCACAATCACAATATTCCCAGTGTAGGTAGGTTAGAAGTTTTCTAGCACAGATTCAACAGAGACATTTTATGACCTTTGCCATGATAACGCAAGTGGCTTGAGGTTTGTGAGAATAACTGCCTTTCAGGCCTTAGAAACTGTCATCAACAGACAAGTTTCAGAAAAAAAAACACTCAGTGATTATATATAGATGCTGGTCAGAATGCAACATTCCTATAAAGGGCACTGCTTTTTAGTTTGTTGATTTTTGCCATTTTCTAGTTCTAAAAGCAACTATTTTCAATATACTATTTAAATTTTAGAGCTTCCATTTCTACATGTTTTTATGGGATGATGAAATGTAAAATTTTCAAACCCTTACCCCTCAGACTGTTTTTCTGTATGAAGTCATTTCACAGAAAAAATATTTCTGTGGAAAATATGGTTGAGTGCTTTATGGACATGAATGCTGAGACATTTCAATCTAGACTAAATTGAGTGTGTGGATCAAAACAAGCATTTCAGTTCAGTTCACTATTTCCATCCTTTCACAGTGGTACTGAGTACTGATTCATCGGTGAGTTTTCCTCTCTACTGATTGGGAACGAGCTGCCAGCACACATGTATCCCTCAGCTTGAAATAACACCATTCTGGATGAACAGGCTTCCTATTAAAACGTTACGGGGATCTGTTGGCACATTCCTGTAGCAGGAAGAAAATGATTCTCTAGTTCTCTCAGGACAAACTCAGATATTATAGCAGGGAATACTGCCATTTCTCAAAAGACAATTTCCTTACAATAGTGTTAGCCACTTTGATTCTCAGGGAAAGACTAACATCATTTGAGGATATCTCAGCTACACTTGATTAATTGTTATGGTGCTAGTGATAGGGCAATCCCATATTCACAGTGTGGGAACAAGCAAGGCTTATCTTAAGAGCAGGCAGCTGCCAGAAGTCACATTTAATTGAGGTTTGTGAATCAGGTGGTATGAGACGGCTCCGTCGGCTGTTTCTGATCAGAGTGAAGTTATTTTCTAATCTATTGCAGCCTAATCACCCTCTGGGGCCATACGACTGTTGGGAGTTGATGACAGCAATGATACTGTAATTAATAGGCAATTAACCATATCCAGTTGTAATTATGGTTTCCAATTACAATTACAGTTTACTGAGTTATCAGAGTAAATGACAATGAGTTTCTTTAGCTGAATATGATTTCCCTTTTTCCTCCACTGCCTTTCAGAGTACTGTATGTAAAACTGGCATGTTACGAAACTCTTAAAGTCTGACATGGGGCTTTCCAGTCAAGGCTTACAGTAAGTCAAAACAACACTAACAGTCTAAAGCCATGCCAGTGCCTCTGTGAAGCTGTAATGTTCAATAGACAACTGAAAGAGACCTAAAGATGGTGGTAGATGAAAAGTCAGGGGAACATCACAATTCATGAAGACCCTTTATGTCCAAACCAAATTCTATAGTAATTCACATGGAGTAAGAGTTGTTGGACATTTCACTCTGAACCACATGCTAATCTGCTTGTGAGAGCAGAGAAAAGATGAGACAAATCACAAAATACATTAAGAATGATAAGTCAAAAACATCAAGGATGTCTGTACAAAATGTCAACGCAAGTTTTGACCAAGGTTGTGGACCAACAGTAAAATCTCAAATGCGACAAAGCAAGCATGGCTAAAAATGCCAAGTGATGCGTTGCAAGTTGAGCTGAAATTGCCTTAAAATCATGTGCAAACCATGGAAGCAATCACCCTTCAGCCTTATTACCCACAAAGTATTTCAACTGCCGGTCGCCTGCTTAATAATTGAGTGTTTCCTTAAGCTAATCCTCATTTCTATACAAGTAAAAAGCAATTGGCTCAGTCAGAGATCTTTATGATTATTCTTATCCGCTGCTTGGAAACTGGTAATGTAATTAAGAGTGAGACACTGATGCTAATTAACCTTGGTAGAGGTGAAGGAGCTGTGAGCAGCTATTGTTTTAACTAGTGAACTAGTGTGTCTCAGCTGTGATTAATCATCGGAGGCCTCCAGTCTCTCAGTAAACAGGGAGAAGGACACCTTGGGGGTATTCACTGATACAGGTGAAGTAAAGGAAAAACCAAGTATGAGCCAGTTGGGGGGAAAAAACAGCTTTGGGCTTGTTCAGCCCCATGGGGGGGGTTTCAACAGTGAAACCTTGATGGGGTTCCAGCCTCCTCACATAAATGTCAAGCAGAGGGCATCTGAGGAATTAATCTAAACACAAGTGCAGGGTGTCTCCCAAGACGCCTCAGTGATGTAATTACATGTTTTCCCATTATTCATACGGAGACAGACGTGCATATGGTTTTCCTCACAATAAGGGTTGAAACAGCGGAGGCCTGCTGCAAACAAACTGAAATAGATTCTCAGTATTGATGCTTAAAATAGAACAGCAGCCGGTCTCCTGTGTTTGCACAGAAGTTAATAACTGCATTGTGGTTATTACTATTGTCTGTCAGCATGTGATGACCCTTTGGAGACATCCCCTTAAAGTTGGACACCAATGGTTAAGGTAGTGATTTAATCACAAAAATAACGTAAGATTAGTGCAAAAATAATGGTTTAGGTGAACATGATAACTTTGTTAGGATTAGGAAAACACTGGTTTGAGTTAAAATAAGTTCATTAAGGTTAGAATTACCTTTGCCTTTATTGCTACTACTTAACTAAGGTTAGGCAACAACAGGTGCTTAGAAAGAGTCCCCTTTTTAGTGTGTCCACACTTCAGGAACAATTGTAGTTCTTAGGACGCCATTTTAAACCCCTAATTCAGGCTAGACACTCTTCCAGCAACAGGAGTCAAGGGTGACCTAAGTGTAAGTTGAACACTGAGCTAATGCAGCACCAGCAACCACTATGTTTTTTTTAAATTTTATTTTAAATGAGACATTTCCATGCAAATATGTGTTTGGAGGTGACTTGTGTGTATTGGGTAAGGTAAGCATCCCAGATTACAGTGCATGTCAACCAGCAGTCACAGCGCAGTCAGAGTCTGCCTCAAAGAAGTTATCATTTTTGAACCATTTAGTCTGAAAACGTCCAATTATGGCGGCCTGGTAGCGCAATGGATAAAAGCATCAGATTGGGATGCAGAAGGTGGCAGGATCAAATCCCAGCCTAGTCTACACATCATGTGTGTCCTTGAGTAAGACACTCCGCGCTAGATCCCCAGGCACCTCCCTGTGGCTGCCCACTGCTCTCCCCCCAAGGGTGATGGGTTAAATGCAGAGATCAAATTTTGTTGTAACATAAATGTGACAAATGACAATAAAGGCTGATTATTATTACAGTCATATGATGCATGAGAGAAAACTATTGGTAGCAAACAAGAGGTGAACAGTTGGCTCCCAAGTCAAGAGCTTTTGCTGATCCATTCAACTACCCTGAAGTATGTGTTACTTAAACAATGAAATCTTAATATCACTGCAGAGAAATAGCTCAGAAAGTCTCAGTCTGATAAATAACTTTGTGTATTCACATTTATAGCCTTGAGTATGTGTTTTAGATGATTTTTTAATGGGATTTGTTTGCAACATGTCTCCAGGTCTATGCAATTAAGTTAGTGCCTAAAGTGTAATTATAATCAATGGAAGTGAAGAGGAAAATAATAAAGATGAGGTTGAAAGTTCAAAATATGAAAAATAAGAATAAAAAATTACATTTTATTGTAGTTAATCAATGTTAATAAATCAGCACTGAAATAGTTACATTCAGAAGCTCAGGTTCTGCATTGCACATTCAGCACTTTTAACGATGTGTCTTTATTTACCTGAAAACCTCGATTGAAGTTATCCCAAGATAGTGTCTCCCATTTTCCCTGCAATTCATCTCTCAGCAGATAAATAAATAGCTTTAGAGGGATTCAAGCCCTTATATTATAGTGCAAGCATGCAAGCTAAATGGTGTATTCAGACTCCCGAGGCTTGGGACCATCAGAGGCCCTACAGCACAATCTCATTATAAACATCCCTCTGTTTATTCCCTAAGCTGAGGGAGCTATTATCAAGCATGTGGCATACTGTCATCCTCATCCACACCAGAGATGAGCTTGTTTCCTCTCATCTGAAGCCGTCCCCAAGTTATATGCTGAGAGTCCAAGTGACAGGCCATCACTCATCATCTCCAGCGACCCAGAGCCAGACAGCAGTTTGGAACGGGTGTCGCTGTTACCAGTTTTGTCAATCATGACAGCCTATACAGTGCTGTTGTGGAGCACAGATGGCCTGTTGATGCGTGTCCCTGTTTGTCACTGAAATAGAGGGGTGACAGGGTCTTTGCCTGTGTGAGGTGACAGAGTTTCAGCTTTTACAATTTACAGAATGTTTGAAGCTAAGAGCACCCAAAAGAATAACTGGCAGAAATAAATCAGCCGTAATGCTGAAGAAACCCCACAAAAGCAACTTAAACAAACGTAATGACTTGTAACTGTTGTCACATGGTATATTTTCCTCACAATTAATGCTAAACCTTGTTCCATCACAATCCTCAGGTCATTAAATCTGGCTCTTTTGCTCTATGTTGAATCCATCTGTGCGCTTTTTGTTATGATGCCACATTTCCTTATGCTCAGAGTTCTTAAACCACTGATTTAGCTTAACCCCGTAGTAGCGCTGACACAGGTCTAGCAGCTGTCCAAACAACAATTTCCCCAAGGGGATCAATAAAGTATCAA